>JASANA010003241.1:0-33713 GCA_030248095.1 Ptycholaimellus sp. GST1_10 | reverse complement strand
TATTGCTTGGGCTGCCGAAGGGGAAAAGGAGTGAGAGGAGGTGGAGAAGGAAGGGGAGGGAGAATTGGGCTGGCCGATAGGCAGAAGAGAGTGAGAGCAGGTTGGAGAAGGCCGTAATATTTGGGCCTGCTGATGGGAAAACTGGGCGAGAAGGCTGATCGATGGGCTCACTTCCTTGAATTCTCCACAAAATTCCTTTCGAAGTGGTGTTTAGTGCATGCAAAAAGCTTTAACTAGGAACTCGCGCTTATCGGTTGTTGGTTGGCGAGGGGGTGGTTCAATTTTGATCCGACCCCGCTATCGCAACTATTATGTCGGGTCGACATTATTTCGACCCGACATCATGTCGGGGTTGTCATTATGTCGGGTCGTCACCGTGTCGGTTTGTTATTACGCTTGACCCAACATAGTGTTCGGGGCGAATTGGAGTTGTTGCAGGCCCACAGGAATCAACAAAAGGTCATAACTCGAGTTCTAGTAAAGCTTTTTGCATGATTCCAACGCCATTCGAAAGGGAGTTCTGTGTAGAATCTAGAGGAAATGAGGAAATATTGATCAGCCTTTTCCACCAGACTTCTTATCGGGGTAGCTCTACATATCCTGCCCTTCATTTACATGGCTCTCACCTCCTCCAGCCCATATACCCTCATGCCATATACCAGCAGGGTCCAGCACAGCAGGGTCCAGAGCCCATATACCCTCATGCATCAAGGAATTCGGTCAGGGGGTGGTTCTGGCTCTGAGATTTCGACCTGGCGAAAACGGCAGTTGTCACAGTTCCATGGGACAGCCGGCACTCACTATTCCCAGCCCCCTGAAAAGCTTCCTTGACTGTCCCATGCTGTTTTCACTTTGTATTATGCTTAAACACAATGTACTTATGCTATAACAACACTGTGCATCAAGGAATTCGGTCAGGGGCTGGTTTCTTGGTTCCTAAAATTTCCACCTTGTGAAAAGGCAGTTGTCACAGAGAGCAGGTTGGAGAGGGGTGGGATATCGGGGCTGCCGAAAGGCAGAAGGAGTGAGAGGAGGGTGGAGAAGGGGAGAAGACTTGGCGCTGCTGATAGGCAGAAAGGAGTGAGAGCAGGTTGGAGAAGGGCGGGATATTGGGGCTGCCGACGGGAAAACCCGTGGACAAGGGCTGATCGATGTCCTCATTTCCCTTTAATTTTTTACAAATTTCCCTTTCGAATGGCGTTGGGTTTATGCAAAAAGCTTTACTAGAACTCGAGTTATGACCTTTTGTCGATCTCTGTGGGCGTGGGACAATTTCTGATTTGCTCTGAGAATAAGTCGGGAAAAAAAAAAAAAAAAAAAAAAAAAAAACGACCCGACATAATGACGATCTTACATAATGACGACCCGACATAATGTCCGACCCGACATACTGTCGGTGCAGATCAAAATTGCCCCCAGGCCCGCAGGAATGAACAAAAGGTTATGACTCCAAATTTCTAGTAAAGCGTTTTGCATGATTCAAACCCCATTGGAAAGGGAATTTTGTGGAGAATTTAGGGGTAACAGCGGACAGAAAGCCCGGTGCAGTTGCAGAAGACGATCCGAAAAAGGACAGATGGCCAATTGCTGCTGGAGAAGGCTGTGGAGTACTGTGGCTGTTGCGTTTTTGCATCTTATCCGAAATTGATTGGTAGCAGTGGAGAAGGCCAGTCGACAACTGGTGCAATAAAGAGATTTTCAATTTTATAAGGCTTATAAAAATTGAAAAAATCGTTAAAAATAAGAATACGGCATAGAGGGAATATGAAAGAAATAAAAAAATAACACCTCATTTTGATTTCATAAAAATCACATATTTTATTCTTATTCTATGCTATATTTTTAAAGCCATATTTTTTAGAACGTTATAAAATATATATTTATTTTTATTTTCAACTCTAATTTTGAGCAGCGTAATTTGTGGCGTCGTTCAATTAGCTGCCAGCTCTAGCTCTGCCTTGCCATGCGAGTGCCACATTGAGAGTGCTGAGCAATGCTGCTTTCAGTGCCAGTTTATCCTATTTTCAGTGCTATGCTATTCACATTCAGTTTATCCTTGTCAGTCTGCACACACCTTAGAATCATGCCTTATCCAAACTTTCCCAAACTTTGAGCATGCCAAGAATTGAGCAATTTCCTTTGCTGCAGTTTGCTGCCATTTGCTGCCAGTTTGCCACAGTTTGCTGCCATCTGCTGCCGTTTTGCTGCCAGCATCTGGCAGGCCAGTGATCCTTCTTTGCTGGGGAACCTGTCTGCTGCGCTTGCTTGATGCTGCTCGCGTCCTGACCTGGACCTGGTGCTCTGGGCCCAGGGAAGGGTGATAAATCACTCGCACCTCTCCTGACAAGGGGACAAAAAAAAGTAAGGTTGCCCACTTAAGCCATGTTTTCACTTTTGATAAAAAAAATTTGAGAAGAAATTCCAAATTGTGTGTAGTACCATAGATAAAGGTTGAAAAAAATCATGAACAATGTGGTGAATTACAGCAGTATCATGGCAAGGGTCTCTTTAGTCGTGCACCGAATGGAGAAAAGGGATAGCAACAGGGGCAGGTTTTAGACAGCAATGAGCTCGGCACCTCTCCACCCGCCTCATCAACTCAAGGTCAATGAAACTGGCTTGGGAAACACCACAGCGCACCCGCGGGCAGCCAAGAAGAGGTGGAAGGGAATCACACCAAGCATCTAGAGCAGGCAGAGGAATGGGACCTCGTATCTAGACTACAAGCACACTAATAGGGGAGGGAGAATCGAGTCGCCCAAAGCTAGTCCCAGTGGGCTGTATCATCTGTCAAGACTCCCGACAATCCACATAATGATAGATGAGCCGAGTTGATGCTGGAGGTAGATCCCCAATGGCTTTGCCTCATGAGAGAAGGTCAGTCATCCACATTGTTCCTCGAAGAACAGTCAAGGGATGACATACTGTGGAACAAGAGCCATTGAAAACTGGGGTCCAGCTGTATGGAGTCCATTGACAGGGTACGAGTCATTTGTGCAGGAACTTGGGCGTTGATTGATCCAGAGACGTCAGCTGGGAATCCTCCAGTCATGGGTAGCCACGCCTGTAGCCGGTTGAAGAACTCTGATGCTTGAACTCTTGCTTTCCACTCCTTAGCCCTTTGCCTGATGATCTCCCCACAAGAAGTGTATCGGAAGGTCCAGAAGGACAGAGCCCCAAAAGCGCCAGCTGCAATGATAGCACAGATGACTCCAATGATGATGAAGGCTGGCCTGACCATGGAGAGCCCAGGTGGTTAAGGTTGGTTCCCAAAGTTTGGGCTTTCTTCAGGACGCCTTCTGACTTGGTTCCAACCTCATCTCCCAATGCTCTTCCATGAGCTTCTAAGCCTTCGACCACCCCTTGAGGATCCAGTGAAAGTTGACTTGTGTAGTTCACGAGTACATTGAGTTTCCTTTCCAGGACAGGCAGGTTCAAAGAATAGGCTGCAATGGCAGCAAAGGGTGGCATCAGGCACAAGTTGAATAACACTGGAATGTTGTAGGTCATGTTCAGTTGCAGTCGGTGGAGTTCAGCGGCTTGCAGGAAGGTAGTGAAGGATCCGTGTGTGAAGTTCTTGAAGAAGGCAGCAGTGGACTCCTTCGAGTCGGGATCCACGAATTTGAAGGGATGAACTTGATGACAATCCACTACAGGGCTGTGATAGGTGAGATCCGTACTCACTCCCTTGGGTAGAAAGAGGATCTCCCCCATATGAAGCTTCACTGGCATGAAGAGGGAGCACTGGCCTTCCCCCAGTAGTTGGTGATAGGGGTAGACCAGTGAAACAGCTGCCTTCTGACACTGTGTGATGAAGATGGCTGAGCCTCTGACCTCAGCCGAAATATTGGTTCACCCCATGAGGGCTTGGATACCATCCATCGGACTCAGATGGAAGAGCTGTCTCAATATCTGATATTGGTGCTCCTCCATCAGACACATCCTATGGTTGTTGCTCAGTTCTAGTTTCTCCATCATGTCGACCAGCACATCCACTGTGTAGTGGAGCTTGGCTTCCACAGGGTCATGATGTTGTACCCAACCATCTATATGCATGAGTCTATCGTGGATGGCCTCCTTCCTTGCATTCTTGTCGAAGAACCACAGTGGGTTCACCATGGTGGAGGGAAAGGAGTACGGGGGCCCAGGGCATAGGAGTTCCACATGCAAAAAATTTCCTGGGCTCAACGGACCTTTTTGTTTTGATAATGTGTTATTTAATAGATGATAAAATAGGTCAGAAACCTGATTTTTTCCCAGACACCACTTTGGAAAACTTTAAATCAGGATGCCGGAGTAAGCATCCCAGCAGCCTGGGCCAGTGTTTCTGATTTCGGGAATCCTTAGAGAATAAATAAGAATGAAAATATGGAATGTCCAAAATTACGGAATAAATAAGAATGAAAATAAACGCTGCTCAAAATTAGAGTTGAAAATGAGAATAAATATATATTTTATAACGTTAAAAAATATGGCTTAAAAATATAGCATAGAATAATAATAAAATATGTGATTTTTATGAAATCAAAATAAGGTGTATTTTATTATTTCATATTCCCTATGCCGTATTCTTATTTTTTAACGATTTTTTCAATTTTATAAGCCTTATAAAATTGAAAATCTTTATTAAGGCCAGGTTATAAATGGCCTTCTACACTGCTACCAATCAAATTTCGGATAAGATGCAAAAACGCAACAGCCACAGTACTCCACCAGCCTTCTCCAGCAGCAATTGGCCATCTGTCCTTTTGGGTAAGCCTTATCCAACTGCACCGGGCTTTCTGTCCACTGCTCCCCTAAATTCTCCACAAAATTCCCTTTCCAATGACGTTTGAATCATGCAAAACGCTTTACTAGAACTCGAGTTATGACCTTTTGTTCATTCCTGCGGGCCTGGGACAATTTTGATCCGCCCCGACATTATGTCGGGTCGACATTATGTCGGGTCGTCATTATGTCGGGTCGTCATTATGTCGGGTCGTCATTATGTCGGGTCGTCATTATGTCGACCCGACATAATGTCGGGGTGGATCAAAATTGTCCCAGGCCCACAGGAATCAACAAAAGGTCATAACTCGAGTTCTAGTAAAGCTTTTTGCATGATTCCAACGCCATTCGAAAGGGAATTTTGTGGAGAATTTAGAGGAAATGAGGACATCGATCAGCCTTCTCCACCAGATTTCCCATCGGCAGCCCCAATATCCCGCCCTTCTCCAGCCTGCTCTCACTACTTCTGCCTATCGGCAGCCCCAATACCCTGCCCTTCTCCACCCTCCTCTCACTCCTTCTGCCCTTCGGCAGCCCCAATATCCCGCCCATCTCCAACCTGCTCTTTGTGACAACTGCCTTTTCGCAAGGTCGAAATTTCAGAGCCAGAACCACCCCCTGACCGAATTCCTTGATGCACAGTGTTGTTATAGCATAAGTACATTGTGTTTAAGCATAATACAAAGTAAAAACAGCATGGGACACTCATGGAAGCTTCTGGGGGGCTGGAATCATGGGTGCCGGCTGTCCCATGGAACTGTGACATCTGCCTTTTCGCAAGGTCAAAATTTCAGAGCCAGAACCACCCCCTGACCGAATTCCTTGATGCACAGTGTTGTTATAGCATAAGTACATTGTGTTTAAGCATAATACAAAGTAAAAACAGCATGGGACACTCATGGAAGCTTCTGGGGGGCTGGAATCATGGGTGCCAGCTGTCCCATGGATTTGTAACAACTGCGTTTTCGCCAGGTCGAAATTTCTGAGCCAGAACCACCCCCTGACCGAATTCCTTGATGCATGAGGGTATATGGGCTCTGGACCCTGCTGTGCTGGACCCTGCTGGTATATGGCATGAGGGTATATGGGCAGAAGGAGTGAGAGCAGGTTGGAGAAGGGCGGGATATTGGGGCTGCCGATGGGAAGTCTGGTGGAGAAGGCTGATCGATGTCCTCAATTCCTCTAAATTCTCCACAAAATTCCCTTTCGAATGGCGTTGGAATCATGCAAAAAGCTTTACTAGAACTCAAGTTATGACCTTTTGTTGATTCCTGTGGGCCTGGGACAATTTTGATTCGCCCCGACATTATGTCGGGTCGACATAATGACGACCCGACATAATGACGACCCGACATAATGACGACCCGACATAATGACGACCCGACATAATGACGACCCGACATAATGTCGGGTCGACATAATGTCGACCCGACATAATGTCGGGGTGGATCAAAATTGACCCAGGCCCACAGGAATCAACAAAAAGTAATAACTCGAGTTCTAGTAAAGCTTTTTGCATGATTCCAACGCCATTCGAAAGGGAATTTTGTGGAGGATTTAGAGGAAATGAGGACATCGATCAGCCTTCTCCACCAGATTTCCCATCGGCAGCCCCAATATCCCGCCCTTCTCCAGCCTGCTCTCACTACTTCTGCCTATCGGCAGCCCCAATACCCGGCCCTTCTCCACCCTCCTCTCACTCCTTCTGCCCTTCGGCAGCCCCAATATCCCGCCCATCTCCAACCTGCTCTTTGTGACAACTGCCTTTTCGCAAGGTCAAAATTTCAGAGCCAGAACCACCCCCTGACCGAATTCCTTGATGCACAGTGTTGTTATAGCATAAGTACATTGTGTTTAAGCATAATACAAAGTAAAAACAGCATGGGACACTCATGGAAGCTTCTGGGGGGCTGGAATCATGGGTGCTGGCTGTCCCATGGAACTGTGACATCTGCCTTTTCGCAAGGTCAAAATTTCAGAGCCAGAACCACCCCCTGACCGAATTCCTTGATGCATGAGGGTATATGGGCTCTGGACCCTGCTGTGCTGGACCCTGCTGGTATATGGCATGGGGGTATATGGGCAGAAGGAGTGAGAGCAGGTTGGAGAAGGGCGGGATATTGGGGCTGCCGATGGGAAGTCTGGTGGAGAAGGCTGATCGATGTCCTCATTTCCTCTAAATTCTCCACAAAATTCCCTTTCGAATGGCGTTGGAATCATGCAAAAAGCTTTACTAGAACTTGAGTTATGAATTTTTGTTGATTCCTGTGGGCCTGGGTCAATTTTGATCCACCCCGACATTATGTCGGGTCGACATTATGTCGACCCGACATTATGTCAGGTCGTCATTATGTCGGGTCGTCATTATGTCGGGTCGTCATTATGTCGACCCGACATAATGTTGGGGCGGATCAAAATTGACCCAGGCCCACAGGAATCAACAAAAAGTCATAACTCGAGTTCTAGTAAAGCTTTTTGCATGATTCCAACGCCATTCGAAAGGGAATTTTGTGGAGAATTTAGAGGAAATGAGGACATCGATCACCCTTCTCCACCAGATTTCCCATCGGCAGCCCCAATATCCCGCCCTTCTCCAACCTGCTCTCACTACTTCTGCCTATCGGCAGCCCCAATACCCTGCCCTTCTCCACCCTCCTCTCACTCCTTCTGCCCTTCGGCAGCCCCAATATCCCGCCCATCTCCAACCTGCTCTTTGTGACAACTGCCTTTTCGCAAGGTCGAAATTTCAGAGCCAGAACCACCCCCTGACCGAATTCCTTGATGCACAGTGTTGTTATAGCATAAGTACATTGTGTTTAAGCATAATACAAAGTAAAAACAGCATGGGACACTCATGGAAGCTTCTGGGGGGCTGGAATCATGGGTGCCGGCTGTCCCATGGAACTGTGACATCTGCCTTTTCGCAAGGTCGAAATTTCAGAGCCAGAACCACCCCCTGACCGAATTCCTTGATGCACAGTGTTGTTATAGCATAAGTACATTGTGTTTAAGCATAATACAAAGTAAAAACAGCATGGGACAGTCAAGGAAGCTTCTGGGGGGCTGGAATCATGGGTGCCGGCTGTCCCATGGAACTGTGACAACTGCGTTTTCGCCAGGTCGAAATCTCAGAGCCAGAACCACCCCCTGACCGAATTCCTTGATGCATGAGGGTATATGGGCTCTGGACCCTGCTGTGCTGGACCCTGCTGGTATATGGCATGAGGGTATATGGGCAGAAGGAGTGAGAGCAGGTTGGAGAAGGGCGGGATATTGGGGCTGCCGATGGGAAATCTGGTGGAGAAGGCTGATCGATGTCCTCATTTCCTCTAAATTCTCCACAAAATTCCCTTTCGAATGGCGTTGGAATCATGCAAAAAGCTTTACTAGAACTCGAGTTATGACCTTTTGTTGATTCCTGTGGGCCTGGGACAATTTTGATTCGCCCCGACATTATGTCGGGTCGACATAATGACGACCCGACATAATGACGACCCGACATAATGACGACCCGACATAATGTCGGGTCGACATAATGTCGACCCGACATAATGTCGGGGCAGATCAAAATTGACCCAGGCCCACAGGAATCAACAAAAAGTCATAACTCGAGTTCTAGTAAAGCTTTTTGCATGATTCCAACGCCATTCGAAAGGGAATTTTGTGGAGAATTTAGAGGAAATGAGGACATCGATCAGCCTTCTCCACCAGATTTCTCCACCGTATGGTCATGTCCTAATGATCAGCCCTGCTCCAAGCACTTCAGCCTTCTCCACCTGTACTCTGGCCTTCTGTCCAAATCGATCAGCCAGTTCTACCAGCATTCAGCCTTCTCCATCTGACTTGTCTTCTCTCCACATCATAGCCTTCTCTACCATCTGCAGGGTTCAAGAGCTCTTATTCCCTCATGGATCAAGCCTTCTCTACAGAATTCAGCCTTCTCCATCTGGAGGTGGTCTTCTCTCCACATCGATCAGCCTTCTCTACCAGCTGTCTGACTACACCTACACTTGACCTTCTGCCCTCATTGATATCTTCTCTACAAGCTTCAGCTTTCTCACCTGTAAACCACCATGCCAAAGTTGATGCAAAATATTACAAATTAAAAAATATTTATGGAATATGGCCATAATTTTCGCACTACCATGCCAAATTGATGCAAAATAAGGCAAAATAAAAAATATTTTATGGAATAAGGCCTTTAAAAAATCACCCTAAAATCGGCTTATAAAATCAAGTTGAAAATATGACAGAATATGACTCTTAGGCAATAAATTAAAATGAAAAATACAAATTTCTGAAAAATATAGAATAAATAGGAATAAAAATATGGCCAAATTATAAAATAGAAATACAGTACATTTTATAATTTTATATTTTCACAAAATATAAAATTACAAAATCAGAAACACTGAATGCACTTCGGTGTCATACGACGTTGAAAACGTTATGTGACAACCATTTTTCGTTGTCATATGCATAGGGTAAATGGACTTCATGACATCAAAAAACGTCCTTTGACAACAGAAAATAACCACACGACAACATTTTGTGTCAAGTGGTGAAAACGACATATGACAACCAGAAAAACCTGTTGTCATTGGAAAGTTGCATGACAACCATTTTTCTGTTGTCATGGCTTTTGTCATTATACTTTTGCTGTGTCATACGTCGTGGCATTTTGAAGACCACATGACACAAGATTGCTTTTTTTAATCTCTTTTTCTATCTTTTTTTTCTATCTCTTTTTCTATCTCGTTTTTTCTATCTCTTTTACTATCTCGTTTTTTTAATCTCTTTTATTCATCTCTTTTTTAATCTCTTTTTTCTATCTCTTTTTTCTATTTTGTTTTTCTTATCTCTTTTATTCTCTTTTATTAATCTCTTTTTTCTATCTCTTTTTTCTATCTCTTTTTTTAATCTTTTTTTTAATCTCTTTTATTCATCTCTTTTATTAATCTCTTTTTTCTATCTCTTTTTTCTATCTCTTTTTCTATCTTTTTTTTTCTTTCTTTTTTTATCTCTTTTTCTTTTTTTCTACTATTTTCCATCTCTTTATCTCTTTATCTATCTTTAATCTCTTTTTTTCTATCTCTTTTTTTTCTTTTTTTCTATCTCTACACTTTATACCTCTCCTTATAAAATATAATCTTTTAACACCCCCCCAGGAAAGACAGTAAAGTAAGAAATTAGACTATTCAATCCTAGGCCTCCTCAGCCTAATGAGGAAGAATAGAAATAAAAATGGACGAACCTTTGGTGGGTGATAAGGGAAGAAAGCTCTCTATACTTACTTCTCCAAAAATACACTATTAAATAAATCCAAAATCCAAATGCCCCTATAGCATTACATCCTCCTCACTCCTCCCCCTCCAAAACACAAGAAGGAAATGCCTTGCATGCCGACACAAATCCCAATAAACGCTAAATTTTCCTGCTGGCAGCGCCTGAATAATAACATGACACAAGAGCATTCCTGTTTCTGTCATATGTTGTTTTTCCTTACAACCAAATTTGATATAAAATAAAAAAGACAAATGAAATTTTGGCCTTTTGTATGTATTTTAATACATTGCCCCTAATTTGTATTGACTAATGTTATGATGCTATACATGAACACCCTCTCCCGCATCTAAAACCTGGATTGGAGTGCAAGAGTTGAGCTCTAAATCAGTTAAACAACTACTCCCTCGACTCTTGAATTATTTGCTTTACATGCCCCCACTTGGGATCTGCTTCCACCCAACCTGGAAAAGTCCACATCAGCATATCCATCAACATGTGATGGATGTTGCCACTAAAGATATAGTAGCCTAAATACTCAATGGAACATTAACTGAATTGGGATGAACACTGAAAGAAACCTTTCAACCTCCCTCCACTACTAAACTATGCCTCCACTGTCACCTTAAGAAGTTTAAATACAAACCTAACTACCAACCTATCCTACTCTACAACATTATTAACAAACAAACAAAACACCTATCTCCTCTACCACCTCTTCACACACCTCAAATACACTCCCACCTTCAGGACCATGTGTCTTCAGGACAACTCCCCAGTAGAAGACAAAACCCCAGACACGAAGCTGGGACTGCTGCCTCCAAACATCAAGCCCTTTTGCCTCGCTAAGAATCCTTCAGCTATGAACTGATGGAATTGACCAGCGAAATGCTCTAAAACCACTATGATCCATCATCCACTTAATTACCTTTCCCTAACTAAAATGTCCCTCTAAGATGCCCACATACTCTAACAAAGCATGGAGCAGGCTGGAGACTTTCTTCAAGCAATTCATCCTGGGCTACCAGGTCCACCTGCTCCTTCAGGAGCCCCACTTTCAGAAGCTGCCATCCAGGACCCATCATCCCCATCTCTCCTCCTTAATTTCACTCCCATCTCAACACTCCATCAACCTTCATCAACAATCACCCCTCCTATTCTCACCACCTCCATTCCACTCTCCCAACCCATTCCCTATTACCACTCTCTTCACCACCCTCATGCCCCGCACTCTCATCTTATTTTGCTCCCATCCCTATCTGCTGCAGCCCTGAGGGTGTCCCCTGCCCTTTTCCTCCACAATTGCTGAAGCTCTTCGTGCTCCCAGCTTGACATCATATTCTCCACCTCCATCTCCTTACCCTCACCCTCTGCCCCACCTATCGTTTTTGCCCTGCCTCTGCGTCATGCCATATACTTCACTCCACTCTCACCCCCCCTCTATCTCTTCACCACCTCCATCTCCCCACCACTCCCATCACTATCCACTTCTATCTCCCCTTACTCAACCACTCCCCACACCATCACACCTTCTTCCTCACCCTCTCCACACCCAGAGATGGACTGAGCTGGATCGGCCGCCATCTGACATCTTCTGCCTGGTTCTGTAACTGGACGGGAACATTAGGTAAATATGGCTATGGCTTCTCCCATCCCTAGGAAAGGAGAAAGCTAACTCTAGACTCTCCCACTCTGCTTCCCTCAATCACCTCATACACTACTATCATTAGGCTGCTGCCCCACTTCTAACATACCAGCTCTCCCCTCCATAAAATCTCACTGTCCCATCCCCATAGCTCATCCTCAGATTCCCCCTTCCTCCTTTCTCTCTCAACTCTTCCCACAACTTTCCCTCTCCATCTTTTAAACATATATCTCTTTTATCTGTGATGTGTATCGCCAGGTCCTTGCAGACATTGGCCAATACTAAGCCACTAATAAATTATAATCCCTATCTCTGCCTGTGTAGGAGAGCCAGTAGTCAAAATGAGATTGACAGATATAAAGTTGTTCTTCAATAATATAGCGCCAATTCTCAGACCTGGACATGACTTGAGTGTAAGAGATTGAGCCCATTCCACATACTTGTGACACTCCTCAGACAATATTTCATCACCCCACTCTCACTTACACTTATTTCACCCTATCCACACAATCACTCAATCATTTACAAAATAAGAAATATACCAAAAACACTACTCCACCAGACCCACTCCTCATTCACATATCTGGATTTTTACTTATATGACGATTGAAAGAGAGAGGAGAATGAATCTCACACACTCCCCTCTATCTCTAGAACCCATAAAAGCACAAGCACCCCAAAATGTCCAACAAAAACTATAAACCCAACCCCATATCCATGGCTTGGCATTATCCACATTTCCCATAGAATCAGAAAGATTCAGCCATCCTTCACTCTATCTTTCACATATGATCTCTTTTCACCCCACCCACTCATACAAATCCCCTACACACAACACTCCCTTCTCTCTTTTCAACCAAACCCATTTTCTTCCTCAACCTCTACTAACCACCATCCTTATACTATCTTACATTAACCCCCTCTCAATATAACATCACACTACCCATAAAATATTTTTCATTTCTATTTTATTCTTCTTTCCCTTATTTTTCATTTCTTCATTTTTGATTTATCTTAAAAAAAATAAAATATATTCAATTTAATTTATAATAATAAATAAAATAAACTGCTTAAAATTCCAATTAATTAAATAAACCTAGAAATTACTAAATAATTATATATATTTAACTTTAAAATATCTTAAAAATAAAAAAGAATATTGCTGTCTAATTGAATTATGTTAATTTTAAACAAGAATGTATATGCTATAACAACAGTGTTTCTGATTTTGTAATTTTATATTTTGTGAAAATATAAAATTATAAAATGTACTGTATTTCTATTTTATAATTTGGCCATATTTTTATTCCTATTTATTCTATATTTTTCAGAAATTTGTATTTTCATTTTAATTTATTGCCTAAGAGTCATATTCTGTCATATTTTCAACTTGATTTTATAAGCCGATTTTAGGGTGATTTTTTAAAGGCCTTATTCCATAAAATATTTTTTATTTTGCCTTATTTTGCATCAACTTTGGCATGGTAGTGCGAAAATTATGGCCATATTCCATAAATATTTTTTAATTTGTAATATTTTGCATCAACTTTGGCATGGTGGTTTACAGGTGGAGAAAGCTGACAGCTTGTAGAGACGGCTGATCAATGAGGGCAGAAGGTCAAGTGTAGGTGTAGTCAGACAGCTGGTAGAGAAGGCTGATCGATGTGGAGAGAAGACCAAGTCCAGATGGAGAAGGCTGAATGCTGGTAGAGAAGGCTGATCGATGAGGACAGAAGGCCAAGTACAGGTGGAGAAAGCTGAATGCTGGTAGAGACGGATGATCGATGAGGAAAAGTGGTGGAGAAGTGATGTGGTGGAGGGAGAAGACCAAGAACATGTGGAGAAGACTGCAGCTGGTAGAGAAGGCTGATCGATGTGGAGAGAAGACCAAGTCCAGATGGAGAAGGCTGAATGCTGGTAGAACAGGCTGATCGATGAGGACAGAAGGCCAAGCACAGGTGGAGAAGGCTGAATGCTGGTGGAGCAGGCTGATCGATGAGGACATAAGACCAAGTACAGGTGGAGAAAGCTGAATGCTGGTAGAGAAGGCTGATTGATGTCCTCACCCCATCTGTTCTCATTTACAACTTTAGCCGCCAACGTTCTGTCCTCAATCCCTCAAAACTCTGCTCAAAATTCCCTTTCGAATGGCGTTTGAATCATGCAAAAAGCTTTAGTAGAACTCGAGTTATGACTTTTTGTTGATTCCTGTGGGCCTGGGTCAATTTTGATCCGCCCCGACATTATGTCGGGTCGACATTATGTCGACCCGACATTATGTCGGGTCGTCATTATGTCGGGTCGTCATTATGTCGGGTCGTCATTATGTCGACCCGACATAATGTCGGGGCGGATCAAAATTGTCCCAGGCCTGCAGGAATCAACAAAAGGTCATAACTCGAGTTCTAGTAAAGCTTTTTGCATGATTCCAACGCCATTCGAAAGGGAATTTTGTGGAGAATTTAGAGGAAATGAGGACATCGATCAGCCTTCTCCACCAGATTTCCCATCGGCAGCCCCAATATCCCGCCCTTCTCCAACCTGCTCTCACTCCTTCTGCCCATATACCCTCATGCCATATACCAGCAGGGTCCAGCACAGCAGGGTCCAGAGCCCATATACCCTCATGCATCAAGGAATTCGGTCAGGGGGTGGTTCTGGCTCTGAGATTTCGACCTGGCGAAAACGCAGTTGTCACAGTTCCATGGGACAGCCGGCACCCATGATTCCAGCCCCCCAGAAGCTTCCTTGACTGTCCCATGCTGTTTTTACTTTGTATTATGCTTAAACACAATGTACTTATGCTATAACAACACTGTGCATCAAGGAATTCGGTCAGGGGGTGGTTCTGGCTCTGAAATTTCGACCTTGCGAAAAGGCAGATGTCACAGTTCCATGGGACAGCCGGCACCCATGATTCCAGCCCCCCAGAAGCTTCCATGAGTGTCCCATGCTGTTTTTACTTTGTATTATGCTTAAACACAATGTACTTATGCTATAACAACACTGTGCATCAAGGAATTCGGTCAGGGGGTGGTTCTGGCTCTGAAATTTCGACCTTGCGAAAAGGCAGTTGTCACAGAGAGCAGGTTGGAGAAGGGCGGGATATTGGGGCTGCCGAAGGGCAGAAGGAGTGAGAGGAGGGTGGAGAAGGGCAGGGTATTGGGGCTGCCGATAGGCAGAAGGAGTGAGAGTAGGTTGGAAAAGGGCGGGATATTGGGGCTGCCGATGGGAAATCTGGTGGAGAAGGCTGATCGATGTCCTCATTTCCTCTAAATTCTCCACAAAATTCCCTTTCGAATGGCGTTGGAATCATGCAAAAAGCTTTACTAGAACTCGAGTTATGACTTTTTGTTGATTCCTGTGGGCCTGGGTCAATTTTGATCCGCCCCGACATTATGTCGGGTCGACATTATGTCGACCCGACATTATGTCGGGTCGTCATTATGTCGGGTCGTCATTATGTCGGGTCGTCATTATGTCGACCCGACATAATGTCGGGGCGGATCAAAATTGTCCCAGGCCTGCAGGAATCAACAAAAGGTCATAACTCGAGTTCTAGTAAAGCTTTTTGCATGATTCCAACGCCATTCGAAAGGGAATTTTGTGGAGAATTTAGAGGAAATGAGGACATCGATCAGCCTTCTCCACCAGATTGCCATCGGCCAGCCGCCGCCCTTCTCCAACCTGCTCTCACTCCTTCTGCCCATATACCCTCATGCCATATACCAGCAGGGTCCAGCACAGCAGGGTCCAGAGCCCATATACCCTCATGCATCAAGGAATTCGGTCAGGGGGTGGTTCTGGCTCTGAGATTTCGACCTGGCGAAAACGCAGTTGTCACAGTTCCATGGGACAGCTGGCACCCATGATTCCAGCCCCCCAGAAGCTTCCTTGACTGTCCCATGCTGTTTTTACTTTGTATTATGCTTAAACACAATGTACTTATGCTATAACAACACTGTGCATCAAGGAATTCGGTCAGGGGGTGGTTCTGGCTCTGAAATTTCGACCTTGCGAAAAGGCAGTTGTCACAAAGAGCAGGTTGGAGAAGGGCGGGATATTGGGGCTGCCGAAGGGCAGAAGGAGTGAGAGGAGGGTGGAGAAGGGCAGGGTATTGGGGCTGCCGATAGGCAGAAGGAGTGAGAGTAGGTTGGAAAAGGGCGGGATATTGGGGCTGCCGATGGGAAATCTGGTGGAGAAGGCTGATCGATGTCCTCATTTCCTCTAAATTCTCCACAAAATTCCCTTTCGAATGGCGTTGGAATCATGCAAAAAGCTTTACTAGAACTCGAGTTATGACTTTTTGTTGATTCCTGTGGGCCTGGGTCAATTTTGATCCGCCCCGACATTATGTCGGGTCGACATTATGTCGACCCGACATTATGTCGGGTCGTCATTATGTCGGGTCGTCATTATGTCGGGTCGTCATTATGTCGACCCGACATAATGTCGGGGCGGATCAAAATTGTCCCAGGCCTGCAGGAATCAACAAAAGGTCATAACTCGAGTTCTAGTAAAGCTTTTTGCATGATTCCAACGCCATTCGAAAGGGAATTTTGTGGAGAATTTAGAGGAAATGAGGACATCGATCAGCCTTCTCCACCAGATTTCCCATCGGCAGCCCCAATATCCCGCCCTTCTCCAACCTGCTCTCACTCCTTCTGCCCATATACCCTCATGCCATATACCAGCAGGGTCCAGCACAGCAGGGTCCAGAGCCCATATACCCTCATGCATCAAGGAATTCGGTCAGGGGGTGGTTCTGGCTCTGAGATTTCGACCTGGCGAAAACGCAGTTGTCACAGTTCCATGGGACAGCTGGCACCCATGATTCCAGCCCCCCAGAAGCTTCCTTGACTGTCCCATGCTGTTTTTACTTTGTATTATGCTTAAACACAATGTACTTATGCTATAACAACACTGTGCATCAAGGAATTCGGTCAGGGGGTGGTTCTGGCTCAGAAATTTCGACCTGGCGAAAACGCAGTTGTCACAGTTCCATGGGACAGCCGGCACCCATGATTCCAGCCCCCAGAAGCTTCCATGAGTGTCCACTGCTGTTTTTACTTTGTATTATGCTTAAACACAATGTACTTATGCTATAACAACACTGTGCATCAAGGAATTCGGTCAGGGGGTGGTTCTGGCTCTGAAATTTCGACCTTGCGAAAAGGCAGATGTCACAGTTCCATGGGACAGCCGGCACCCATGATTCCAGCCCCCCAGAAGCTTCCATGAGTGTCCATGCTGTTTTTACTTTGTATTATGCTTAAACACAATGTACTTATGCTATAACAACACTGTGCATCAAGGAATTCAGTCAGGGGGTGGTTCTGCTCTGAAATTTCGACCTTGCGAAAAGGCAGTTGTCACAGAGAGCAGGTTGGAGAAGGGCGGGATATTGGGGCTGCCGAAGGGCAGAAGGAGTGAGAGGAGGGTGGAGAAGGGCAGGGTATTGGGGCTGCCGATAGGCAGAAGGAGTGAGAGTAGGTTGGAAAAGGGCGGGATATTGGGGCTGCCGATGGGAAATCTGGTGGAGAAGGCTGATCGATGTCCTCATTTCCTCTAAATTCTCCACAAAATTCCCTTTCGAATGGCGTTGGAATCATGCAAAAAGCTTTACTAGAACTCGAGTTATGACTTTTTGTTGATTCCTGTGGGCCTGGGTCAATTTTGATCCGCCCCGACATTATGTCGGGTCGACATTATGTCGACCCGACATTATGTCGGGTCGTCATTATGTCGGGTCGTCATTATGTCGGGTCGTCATTATGTCGACCCGACATAATGTGGGGCGCATCAACATTGCCCCAGGCCTGCCGGAATCAACAAAAGGTCATAACTCGAGTTCTAGTAAAGCTTTTTGCATGATTCAACGCTTGAAGGGAATTTTGTGGAGAATTTAGAGGAAATGAGGACATCATCAGCCTTCTCCCCAGATTTCCATGGGCCCATTCCCGCCCTTCTCCAACCTGCTCTCACTCCTTCTGCCCATATACCCTCATGCCATATACCAGCAGGGTCCAGCACAGCAGGGTCCAGAGCCCATATACCCTCATGCATCAAGGAATTCGGTCAGGGGGTGGTTCTGGCTCTGAGATTTCGACCTGGCGAAAACGCAGTTGTCACAGTTCCATGGGACAGCTGGCACCCATGATTCCAGCCCCCCAGAAGCTTCCTTGACTGTCCCATGCTGTTTTTACTTTGTATTATGCTTAAACACAATGTACTTATGCTATAACAACACTGTGCATCAAGGAATTCGGTCAGGGGGTGGTTCTGGCTCTGAAATTTCGACCTTGCGAAAAGGCAGTTGTCACAGAGAGCAGGCTGGGCAGAAAAAAAGTATTGCTAAAAATGGGCATAAGGAGGAGAGGGGGAGGGGGGGATATTGGGGCTGCCGAAGGGCAGAAGGAGTGAGAGGAGGGTGGAGAAGGGCAGGGTATTGGGGCTGCCGATAGGCAGAAGGAGTGAGAGCAGGTTGGAAAAGGGCGGGATATGGGGCTCGATGGGAAATCTGGTGGAGAAGGCTTCGATGTCCTCATTCCTCTAAATCTCCACAAATTCCCTTTGAATGGCGTTGAATCATGCAAAAAGCTTTACTAGAACTCGAGTTATGACTTTTTGTTGTTCCTGTGGCCTGGGTCAATTTTGATCCGCCCCGACATTATGTAGGTCGACATTATGTCGACCCGAATATTCGTCTCATTTTGGTCGTCATTACGGTCGATATGGGGTTTGTCGACCCGACATAATGTGGGGCGGATCAAAATTGTCCAGGCCTGCAGGAATCAAAAAAGGTCATAACTGAGTTCTAGTAAAGCTTTTTGATGTTCCAACGCCATTAAAGGGAATTTGTGGAGAATTTGAGGAAATGAGGAATATCGCTCTCCACCAGTCCGGGCTTCCGCCTTCTCCAACCTGCTCTCACTCATTCTGCCCATATACCCTCATGCCATATACCAGCAGGGTCCAGCACAGCAGGGTCCAGAGCCCATATACCCTCATGCATCAAGGAATTTGGTCAGGGGGTGGTTCTGGCTCTGAGATTTCGACCTGGCGAAAACGCAGTTGTCACAGTTCCATGGGACAGCCGGCACCCATGATTCCAGCCCCCCAGAAGCTTCCATGAGTGTCCAATGCTGTTTTTACTTTGTATTATGCTTAAACACAATGTACTTATGCTATAACAACACTGTGCATCAAGGAATTCGGTCAGGGGGTGGTTCTGGCTCTGAAATTTCGACCTTGCGAAAAGGCAGATGTCACAGTTCCATGGGACAGCCGGCACCCATGATTCCAGCCCCCCAGAAGCTTCCATGAGTGTCCCATGCTGTTTTTACTTTGTATTATGCTTAAACACAATGTACTTATGCTATAACAACACTGTGCATCAAGGAATTCAGTCAGGGGGTGGTTCTGGCTCTGAAATTTCGACCTTGCGAAAAGGCAGTTGTCACAGAGAGCAGGTTGGAGAAGGGCGGGATATTGGGGCTGCCGAAGGGCAAAAGGAGTGAGAGGAGGGTGGAGAAGGGCAGGGTATTGGGGCTGCCGATAGGCAGAAGGAGTGAGAGCAGGTTGGAGAAGGGCGGGATATTGGGGCTGCCGATGGGAAATCTGGTGGAGAAGGCTGATCGATGTCCTCATTTCCTCTAAATTCTCCACAAAATTCCCTTTCGAATGGCGTTGGAATCATGCAAAAAGCTTTACTAGAACTCGAGTTATGACTTTTTGTTGATTCCTGTGGGCCTGGGTCAATTTTGATCCGCCCCGACATTATGTCGGGTCGACATTATGTCGACCCGACATTATGTCGGGTCGTCATTATGTCGGGTCGTCATTATGTCGGGTCGTCATTATGTCGGGTCGTCATTATGTCGACCCGACATAATGTCGGGGCGGATCAAAATTGTCCCAGGCCTGCAGGAATCAACAAAAGGTCATAACTCGAGTTCTAGTAAAGCTTTTTGCATGATTCCAACGCCATTCGAAAGGGAATTTTGTGGAGAATTTAGAGGAAATGAGGACATCGATCAGCCTTCTCCACCAGATTTCCCATCGGCAGCCCCAATATCCCGCCCTTCTCCAACCTGCTCTCACTCCTTCTGCCCATATACCCTCATGCCATATACCAGCAGGGTCCAGCACAGCAGGGTCCAGAGCCCATATACCCTCATGCATCAAGGAATTCGGTCAGGGGGTGGTTCTGGCTCTGAGATTTCGACCTGGCGAAAACGCAGTTGTCACAGTTCCATGGGACAGCTGGCACCCATGATTCCAGCCCCCCAGAAGCTTCCTTGACTGTCCCATGCTGTTTTTACTTTGTATTATGCTTAAACACAATGTACTTATGCTATAACAACACTGTGCATCAAGGAATTCGGTCAGGGGGTGGTTCTGGCTCTGAAATTTCGACCTTGCGAAAAGGCAGTTGTCACAGTTCCATGGGACAGCCGGCACCCATGATTCCAGCCCCCCAGAAGCTTCCATGAGTGTCCCATGCTGTTTTTACTTTGTATTATGCTTAAACACAATGTACTTATGCTATAACAACACTGTGCATCAAGGAATTCGGTCAGGGGGTGGTTCTGGCTCTGAAATTTCGACCTTGCGAAAAGGCAGTTGTCACAGAGAGCAGGTTGGAGAAGGGCGGGATATTGGGGCTGCCGAAGGGCAAAAGGAGTGAGAGGAGGGTGGAGAAGGGCAGGGTATTGGGGCTGCCGATAGGCAGAAGGAGTGAGAGCAGGTTGGAGAAGGGCGGGATATTGGGGCTGCCGATGGGAAATCTGGTGGAGAAGGCTGATCGATGTCCTCATTTCCTCTAAATTCTCCACAAAATTCCCTTTCGAATGGCGTTGGAATCATGCAAAAAGCTTTACTAGAACTCGAGTTATGACTTTTTGTTGATTCCTGTGGGCCTGGGTCAATTTTGATCCGCCCCGACATTATGTCGGGTCGACATTATGTCGACCCGACATTATGTCGGGTCGTCATTATGTCGGGTCGTCATTATGTCGGGTCGTCATTATGTCGACCCGACATAATGTCGGGGCGGATCAAAATTGTCCCAGGCCTGCAGGAATCAACAAAAGGTCATAACTCGAGTTCTAGTAAAGCTTTTTGCATGATTCCAACGCCATTCGAAAGGGAATTTTGTGGAGAATTTAGAGGAAATGAGGACATCGATCAGCCTTCTCCACCAGATTTCCCATCGGCAGCCCCAATATCCCGCCCTTCTCCAACCTGCTCTCACTCCTTCTGCCTATCGGCAGCCCCAATACCCTGCCCTTCTCCACCCTCCTCTCACTCCTTCTGCCCTTCGGCAGCCCCAATATCCCGCCCTTCTCCAACCTGCTCTCTGTGACAACTGCCTTTTCGCAAGGTCGAAATTTCAGAGCCAGAACCACCCCCTGACTGAATTCCTTGATGCACAGTGTTTTTATAGCATAAGTACATTGTGTTTAAGCATAATACAAAGTAAAAACAGCATGGGACACTCATGGAAGCTTCTGGGGGGCTGGAATCATGGGTGCCGGCTGCCCCATGGAACTGTGACAGCTGCGTTTTCGCCAGGTCGAAATCTCAGAGCCAGAACCACCCCCTGACCGAATTCCTTGATGCATGAGGGTATATGGGCTCTGGACCCTGCTGTGCTGGACCCTGCTGGTATATGGCATGAGGGTATATGGGCAGAAGGAGTGAGAGCAGGTTGGAGAAGGGCGGGATATTGGGGCTGCCGATGGGAAATCTGGTGGAGAAGGCTGATCGATGTCCTCATTTCCTCTAAATTCTCCACAAAATTCCCTTTCGAATGGCGTTGGAATCATGCAAAAAGCTTTACTAGAACTCGAGTTATGACCTTTTGTTGATTCCTGTGGGCCTGGGACAATTTTGATCCGCCCCGACATTATGTCGGGTCAACATAATGACGACCCGACATAATGACGACCCGACACAATGACGACCCGACATAATGTCGACCCGACATAATGTCGGGGCGGATCAAAATTGCCCCAGGCCCGCAGGAATGAACAAAAGGTCATAACTCGAGTTCTAGTAAAGCGTTTTGCATGATTCAAACGCCATTGGAAAGGGAATTTTGTGGAGAATTTAGGGGAGCTGTGCGACATCGATCAGCCTTCTCCACCAGCTGCAGTCTTCTCCACATGTTCTTGGTCTTCTCTCCTCATCGATCAGCCTTCTTTACCAGCATTCAGCTTTCTCCACCTGTACTTGGTCTTATGTCCTCATCAATCAGCCTTCTCTACCAGCATTAGGCCTTCTCCATACTGGACTTGGTCTTCTCTCCACATCGATCAGCCTTCTCTACCAGCTGTCTGACTACACCTACACTTGACCTTCTGCCCTCATTGATCAGTCTTCTCTACAAGCTGTCAGCTTTCTCCACCTGTAAACCACCATGCCAAAATTGATGCAAAATATTACAAATTAAAAAATATTTATAGAATATGGCCATAATTTTTGCACTACCATGCCAAAGTTGATGCAAAATAAGGCAAAATAAAAAATATTTTATGGAATAAGGCCTTTAAAAAATCACCCTAAAATCGGCTTATAAAATCAAGTTGAAAATATGACAGAATATGACTCTTAGGCAATAAATTAAAATGAAAATACAAATTTCTGAAAAATATAGAATAAATAGGAATAAAAATATGGCCAAATTATAAAATAAAAATACAGTACATTTTATAATTTTATAGTGTGCCACAATATAAAATTACAAAATCAGAAACACTGCTCCCGTAAGCCTGCCATCATTTCCTCAGCCAGCAGCCAGAATCCCAGACAGGCCTAGCCCACTCAAAGCCATCGCAAAGGCCGCCATGCGTCTTCTTCCACTCCTTTGCTTCTTCCTTCTACTCCTCTCCCTCACCGGCGCCCACTCCCGTAAGCCTGCCATCATTTCCTCAGCCAGCAGCCAGAATCCCAGACAGGCCTAGCCCACTCAAAGCCATCGCAAAGGCCGCCATGCGTCTTCTTCCACTCCTTTGCTTCTTCCTTCTACTCCTCTCCCTCACCGGCGCCCACTCCCGTAAGCCTGCCATCATTTCCTCAGTCAGCAGCCAGAATCCCAGACAGGCCTAGCCCACTCAAAGCCATCGCAAAGGCCGCCATGCGTCTTCTTCCACTCCTTTGCTTCTTCCTTCTTTTTCCAGACAGGCCTTTTTTTCTTGTTTTTTTTTTTTGTTTTTTTTTTTTTTTTTTTTTTTTTATTTTTTTTCTCTTCTTTTCTTCTCTCCTCTCCCTCACCGGCGCCCACTCCCGTAAGCCTGCCATCATTTCCTCAGTCAGCAGCCAGAATCCCAGACAGGCCTAGCCCACTCAAAGCCATCGCAAAGGCCGCCATGCGTCTTCTTCCACTCCTTTGCTTCTTCCTTCTACTCCTCTCCCTCACCGGCGCCCACTCCCGTAAGCCTGCCATCATTTCCTCAGCCAGCAGCCAGAATCCCAGACAGGCCTAGCCCACTCTCTTTTCTCTTTTTCAAAGCCATCGCAAAGGCCGCCATGCGTCTTCTTCCACTCCTTTGCTTCTACCTTCTACTCCTCTCCCTCACTGGCGCCCCCCTTTTTTTTTTTTCTCTCACTCCCGTAAGCCTGCCATCATTTCCTCAGCCAGCAGCCAGAATCCCAGACAGGCCTAGCCCACTCAAAGCCATCGCAAAGGCCGCCATGCGTCTTCTTCCACTCCTTTGCTTCTTCCTTCTACTCCTCTCCCTCACCGGCGCCCACTCCCGTAAGCCTGCCATCATTTCCTCAGCCAGCAGCCAGAATCCCAGACAGGCCTAGCCCACTCAAAGCCATCGCAAAGGCCGCCATGCGTCTTCTTCCACTCCTTTGCTTCTTCCTTCTACTCCTCTCCCTCACCGGCGCCCACTCCCGTAAGCCTGCCATCATTTCCTCAGCCAGCAGCCAGAAACTGCCACTACAGGCGGCCGTTGGTCGCGCAGGCGTGGCGGCTGGCGGGGCCATCGAAAGATCACCACGGCGGCTACAACAGCGCAGACCAATGCCCAGACCACTGCAGGGCAGCAGACGACGCCTCAGGGGGGAGATCAGGTCCTCCAGTGTATGGGCAATGCTAGACATGGAGGAATTGGCAGTGTTTGAAGTTGGGGCAGGTGCTGGAGGCCCTGGCGCAGGTGCTGGAGGCCGTGGTCCAGTGTCTGGAAAATCCGGCTCAGCTGGAGGACTGCCTCGTCGGTTAAATGGGAACTAAGCTTCTTTGAGCAGCAAATGTCTCTGGTTTCAGAAGCCTTAACGGCCTAGAAGGAACAGCTTCAGTACTTTGGATGCCGTGCTGTTATTTTTAAATAAAAGATGCTGGAAAAGATAAACTGGGAATAAAAAAGTGAAGGAAACATGCAAGGGTATAAGTGTGACAAAATGCTTAAATTGTATGGTAAGTGTTTTGTGAGTTGCTGACCAAATTAGTGCTTTTGTCACGTGTTTTTAGCTTCAGTTTCAAGTTTATTGGAACCTACGTAGTATTTCGGATTTTGGCAAATATGTTGAACACAGTGAAATATTTCTACCCGGGCAAACTGTCAGAAGCTTTGTACCAGTGCTGGTAAGACATCAAGGAAAAATATGTGAAGAAATAGTTTCTGCGATTCTCATGTTAACCTCAATTCTAAGTTTTAATTACCTGTCTAGGTTTAAAAAAATATATGAAAGGGCGGGTAAGTGGGGTAAAAGCGTCTGCCATCCTCGCCGGCTCTACGTCACATGACAACATTTGCGACGTCACATGACAACGATTGGGCAGGGGGGGGGGGGGGGGGGTGCCCAATCGTTGTCATTAAAATTACCATACGACAACAGGCCAAAATGTTGTCATGTGTCGTTTTTACCACCTGACATGTTGTCATAATGCCCTCCAAATTTGGTTGTCACACGTCGCAAAAACGATGTATGACAGCAAAAATGGGAATGCCGCTCGCTGTCATGTGACGTTATTGCAGGCGGCGTATGACAGCAGGAAAATTACCACACGACAACCTGTTGTCACGGTGTTGTCATGTGGGCTTTGTGTCGGCGTCGCATGACAACCGCCAGATTTGCCTTCTTGGTGATTCTTTGATGAAAATGTTGGAATTTTGTGCTGCTCTGCCTGGAAATTGATGGATTATGGTGCTGCTCAACCAGCCAGCGACGCATGACAACTGCTGGAGGCAGTAGGAGGGAAGGCGGCATAGGGAATGTTTGTGAGGGATGCATAGGAGGGAGGGGCAGGAGGGGGAGGAGGGGGAAAGGTGTGGCGGTATTAGAGGGGATGATTGATGGGCGTGAAAGTTGGAGGGGGAGGCAGTGGAGGAGGCATGTAATGGCCTTGGATAGGGGCCCCGCATTGTGGCACCTTGTTGGGCCATCTGCCTCCTATCTCCTACATCAGTGTCACTTTCTGCCTGGGCCAGCGCAACCGTACAGCTCCATCAGCCCTCAAGTGCCTCTTCTTCTCCTCATACTTCACTTCGCAGCCTCTAAGGTTCGTCCATTTTTCATTTACTTGTTCTTGGCCTGTTTCGGTTAGGCTGAGGTTAGGTTCAGGATTGAAATACTCGTAATTTCTTAGGCTGTTGTCAAATGACGCTTTGCCTAGGGGTTAGGTGCTACTTGACAACAGAAATTCCCAAATCCATTTTATAAGGAGAGGGTCCTCAATGCAACAACTGAAGGCCAGAACTTATCACAGCAAAATTGACTGGAAATGAATAGATGAGCCATCCATGGAAATGAATAGAGAGACTAGAGAATCTGAAAGAGCGATTTTGGAGGAGTGCCTGGAGGGGTAATGGGAGGAGTGACTGGAGGGCTAGGCTGGCTGTTGGTGGCGTTCATGGGAGGCGGGTAGATCTTGGGGGGGCCGCAGGTGTGCTCGCGGTTGGGGCCTTGCAGGCACACGCCCTCCAGGTCCATCCGAATGCTGACAGTGCAGCCAGTCTTCTCTGCAGTTGATTAGGATGCTGGCATATGAGACTAGCTGAGAAGGAGAAGGGCTGAACCATAGTCCATGCAACGAAGGAGGACGCCGTGTTTGGAGGGAAGAGAGATCTGTTTGTAGTCATAGTCGTTGAGTGTGACCTGAGCCATTGGACGCGATCCCATAGCTCCCTCTTCACAGCCTACCAGCTCCTCTCTTTACCCCTCTCTTCGCCTCCCTTCTGATGGCCTCAGAGGCATTCTGTGTGCGCCGCCATTTGCTACAGTAGTCTTCCCTGCAGGACCAGCCTAGACGTGGGAGCTCAACTTTGGCGCAAGCCTTCAGATTGTTGTCATGAGGATTGGTTGGGATTGGAGCCATGTGCTGGCTTTTAGTGCAGTTTATTGTCACTTTAAGAGGCGTCCGAAACTTATTGCAGCATAGAGTTGGCAACGGGGGATGATGATGCAATGATGCAGAATGCAGAATCCCAATGATGCAGAACAATGAGGAACTGAGGATCAATAACAGCAAGAAATTGGAAAGAAAAAATTGGGAAGGAGAGGAGGAGAGGAGGCTCTAGGCGGGCTGGCAGGGTGAGGAGGGGCCTGGATCGGGGGGGTTGGGCGGCTCCTCGTCCGAGTCCTTGTGCCAGAATTGGTCCTGCGGAGGGCCGCAGGTGTGCGGCAGTGGCGTCTCATGCACGACAAAGCCGGCGTGATCCACGCAGATCCACGCTCGGCACCCGGAGGCTTCTCAAAATGGCGGGCACATTATCAATTTCCAGAGTGGTGTCATGTGGTAGGGAGAACTTCTCTCCATGCACACCATGGTCACTCCGTGCTCGTTGCGGCTCACCTCCATGTACTCATAGCCCTCGAAGGCGACCACAGCCAACGGAGCCCATGTCACAACCATTCTTCTCCTTCTTCCTTTTCTCTCCACACTCCAACAATGCCTTGCAATCGCACGCTCTGTGTGCGCCGCCGACCTCTACCGTATCATTCCCCATGGGACTAGGCAAAGGGGGCCAGTTTGGTTGTCATACAACGCATGGCCTGATTTGCCAGGAATGCTTCTTCAACTGGCGCTAATGCTGCTGCTGGTGGTGCTGCTGCTGCTGCTCATTGTCCGCATTGAGCCTCCTGTGCATGACCGGGACAGACGCCATCGCTGGAGCCGCCAAGAGGGCACACTCCGCCCCAATCCTCAGCCTACTCGCTTCTATCCCAATTGACTATCATTCAACCTATTCCTCGCTGCAATGTATTGTGGTTGTCATGAGACCAGATTTTCTCCAGAACAAAAGGCACCGGCAAACAGATCACCACCGCAACAATAGCAAAGCAAATAGAAATAGCGAAAATTCCTCGTCGCAAAGGGCAGTGCAAAATGTAGTAGGGTGCAATATGAATTTCTCTAATAAGCTCTGTTTCAATCTTGACTGAGAAGGAAATAAAAGAAACGCCCTGCATTCACTCTGTGTCAAACTCAGGGTCCAAATTGGGATGATCGTTGGGGTTGGGCTCTAGGATCGGAAGAGCGTCGAGAGTGCGGAAATGCGTACGGTTGGCGACTATGCCAATGGCGACGTTGTGAAGATAGGGGCCTACGTCCTCCACGTAGTTTTCCCAACACTCCGCCCAGCGTCGCAGCCAGTTGTTGCGGCACACGCTCGCAGTCTGCTCAGTCCGCATCTCATGCTGCAAAAATCTGTTGTCATACATCGCCCATCAGCCACAGGGGAGAAAAATGCAAGAAACTGAAAGAGAGGCGGCGGGGCCTTGCATAGGCTGCGGAGCGTTGGCCGGGTCCTCCATCTCCATCGGCTCTGCCTCTGGCAACGTCCCAGCCCGCACCTTCGCAGCCCCAATGACGATCTTGATTGCTGACAAAAGCACTGTTGTCAAACGTCGTCCAGCAGCAAAGGAAACTAGGATACCAGCGATCACTTCGAAGAACGGCGGCTTCGAGCGGCGGGACAGGACGGTGGAGAGAAGGTTGTTTATCCCCTCGCAGGGGTTGTTTGAGCCCCCGATGTCGTTGCGGCGCAGCCGCTCGAACTGCATTTCAACGGCATGCATAACTGGTTGTCAAATGGTGCTAGCAACCTGCAACCACGATTCCGGCGCAAACGAGGGCGGCCCGCCACCGTCTCCAACGATGAAGGAGTGCTGCAAACTAGTCATTTGGTTGTCATACAACATAGAGCCGGTTTGTTGCAGCAACCTTGAAATACTTGAGGAAGGAGCGGACGCCGGTGCTCTGGCAGTCGAAGACCACGACGTCCTCCATCTCGAACCTCCACACGCTGTTCACCACCGACTCGAAGACATTGGGAATCACAGCGGCGGGAAGCGCAGCCAGCGCCTTCAGATAGCTGCAACACCACTGGTTGTCATATAACCCCAACCCACACAAGGCAGAAAGAAAAATGCCTCCAACCCGATGGCCATCCGCATCTTGGAGTCGCGCAGGAACTGTGTGTAGAGCTGGTCGGCAACGAGACGGCGCTGGAGCATCCGCGACTGGTGAAATCCGCATGCCAACCACAGAGCGTCGGGGTAGATCTCCTTGAAGGCATTGACGAGTCCTACCTAAAAGAACTGCAGTTGTCACATGACCGGCAATTGGCAACAAGATCAACCTCGAAGTCCGAACTGAACTCCCGTGCTGGTCGGTCCAGCCCGACCCAGGTCTTGAGCTGATTGAAGGCGATCTTGTACTCCTTTTTGGTCTTTGTTCCGAGGAAGAGCCAGCAGCAGGGAATAGCTTGGCGACGCCCATCCGCGCCTTGCACTACGGCCACCACTGTCACGATCTGAATTCAAACCCACCATCAACATCATCTCTAAAGCCGCTTGTTGTCATAAGGAACCTGCGAATATATGGCCGGAGAAGAATTGAACGTTCCGTCGATAAACCAAGTTCGGCTCCGCCGCAGCAGGTCCCGCCCAAACTTGGTGCCGATGATGATCAGCCGTCTCTGGTTCCGGATCTTCTCCGCGTGGTTGGAGCTGCCAGGAGCTTTGCGCACCCGCGGCTGAGGGCCTTCGTCGTAGACTATGATATCTTCTTTGTCTTCATTCGGACTCACCTTCAGCAGAACCATTTCAATCAACCAACAGTTGTCATGTGACAATCAAGAGAGTCTACCCGCACTTGTCGAATATAGTTCGGAATGACGAAGCTTTTCGTGGTGACGTTGGGCGGCTTTCGTTCTGCGTCTTTGCGGTTACGCTGAAGCGCCCTTCTGAAGGCTCGCTCTTGTCTCTGCGCCATCTGAAGCGCTTCCCCGTCCAGTGCGAACCCCAGGCGCGAAATGGAGGTGACTGTAGTTCGCTCAAGCTGCGTCTTCAATTGTTGTCACATGTGCCCAGGCTCCTTCCACCCTTGGCTAGAGCGAAAAAGCCAACCCGATGGCCTAGGAGGGTTTTGGCCCGAGCGATGCGGTAGATCAGCTTGTGCTCCTTTCGCTTCCCCTTGCAGATGTGGTCAGCATTCGGCGCCACCATCACAGTTCCCACCGCGTGCTTGTTGACAACCAGACTGACGCAGCACTTCGTCCCTGCTAAACTCAGACTGTTGTCACATGACTCTGGAGGAGGAGGAAGAAAGAAGGTAACAGTAACAAGCACAGCGATACTCCAGGTGACCTCCCTTGCGGCGTCGGTGTGCTTGCAAGTGGTAGATGTAGCCGTTGTACACCAGGCCCTTGTGGATGTTGCGCTTCTTCCTCTCGTCGCCCTGCTGCGTCGGCTCGATCACGTAGACTGTATTGGGCTCCAGAGTGTCGGGAGCAGGCTGATAGTCTTCGTCGGGCACGAAGGGCTCCTCCTCCGGGCGGGGCTCCACGAGCGGGACCGCCTCGCCGCCGGGGGCCTCCAGCTCCTTGCCCATCAGCCCCTGCTCTGCTTCAGCCTCTGCCTGCCGCCAGGCCGCCTCCACCACATGCGCCAGCTCTGCTCCCTCCTCACCGTCTTCTTCTGCAGCAACTGCCACTTCACTGCTGTCAAGCGACACAGAAGCAAGATCCGCCAACCTTGCACATTGCCAGGATCTTGAGCTTGCTGGATGACGGCGGCCAGTGCTCCTTCTTCTTCCACAATGAGCTCCTCCAGCTCCTCGAACTCCTCTCGCCCCATCTGCGAGGCCTGCTGAGGCTGAAGAGATGGCAGCTCTGCCGCCGCCGCAGGGGTGCCCGTCTGTGAGCCTAGGCATTTCGCAAGATTCGCAAGACCACCAAAGGCTTTCAATCCCCTCAAAAATGCCAACCTTGCGAAGAATTTGAGGAGACAGTGACGACGTCAAGATCGACACTCTTGTCCGATCCCGATGCGGCCATCGTCGAAGCTGCACTGGCCACCGCTCCACCAACAGCACTCTCCGCCCCTCTCAGCAGCACCAATCTAGGCAGAACTAGCCAGGGGTCTACTCTCGCGCAATCTCTACCATAGCCCATGCCTGCTAAGAGATGCTCCAAATGGCGCGCGTTTGAATAATGACCCATACCCAGCAAACTCAGCCATACTCGCTGTGTACTCCCCCCCACTGCGTACATGCCCACTGTGTGCTCTAACATGCTGTTGTCATGTGGTCTTGCAAAATGCCCACGACATATGACAACAGCAAAATTACCACATGACAACTCGAAGCCATGACAACAGAAAAATGGTTGTCATGCGACTTTCCAATGACAACAGGTTTTTCTGGTTGTCATATGTCGTTTTCACCACTTGACACAAAATGTTGTCGTGTGGTAATTTTCTGTTGTCAAAGGACGCTTTTTGTTGTCATGAAGTCCATTTACCCTATGCATATGACAACGAAAAATGGTTGTCACACGACGTTTTCAACGTCGTATGACAACGAAGTGCATTTTGTTGTCATGTGACGCGGATTCGAATGCAACAGCAAACACCTGGCTGTCCTCGAGGGACTTCAAAGATTAGGCACCCAACCCGAGTAGGGTAAGGTTGCCAAAGTGGTTCAAGGCTTAATTGTTTGGGAATATTTATCTTTAATGACTGAAACTTGTCTAAATTGGGTAGAGTCCCAAAACTGCGCAGTTGAAAAACATTGATAAAAGTCACATTTTTGATGTTTTAAGCATCTTCCCGTGCTCGGTGCAAGCTCTCACCACCTCCATCGTTTTCCTGGCCCCCAATTTACCCAAAACCATCTTCACTTCCCCTGCAGAGGCTGTAGTTGGAGTGCTCCCCGTGATGACCCACAAGACAGGCTCTGTCATTAGATATTTAGACTAGGTTGGGCTGCGCCGTCGCCTACGGCGACTCAAAGTTAAAAGCACAATATCAATCAAACCAACTTCAGACAACAAATTAAGCAAATAAAAGCATGTCAAGGCTGATAGCAAAATAAATGCTATTTGATCTAAATGCAATGGTTTGTAGGTTTATCTGGAGCATGGAGGTTCCAAGCAGCATAGAGACAATGGTTTTGCGGTTTGTATCGCACATGATGGATAGAGCTTTGGGGTTGGATGGGTGGGTCATGGAGGAAACGAGTTTCTGGGTTTGTATGGTGTAGGATGGTAAGGATTTTGGGGTTGGATGGGTTATGTAGATTGGAGTAATGGTTTGGGGGCTGGTATGGAGCAAAGAGGCAACGATTTGTGGGTTTGAATGGATCATGGAGGCAAAAGATTTCGAGGTTTGCATGGTGTATGCATGTGAGTGGGTTGGGTTTGGATGGAATATGAAGATAATGGGTTGGGGGTATGTCCAATGGTTTGGACAATGGTTTGGAGCAAGGAAGCGAGGGTTTGTGGGTTGGAATAGGGCATGGAGGCAAAGGGTTTGGTGGGGGGGGGGGGGTTCGTATGGCGCATGAGAGCAAGGGTTTGGGGGTTGGAATGAAGCATGGAGGCCAAAGATTTGGGGATTTGTATGGTGTTTGACAGTTAGGGTTTGTGGGTTGGAATGAAGCATGGAGACAATGGGTTTGGTGGGGGGCTTGTATGGCGCATTAATCAAGGGTTTGGGGGTTGGAATGAAGCATGGAGGCCAAAGATTTGGGGATTTGTATGGTGTTTGACAGTGACGGTTGTTGGGTTGGAATGAAGCATGGAGACAATGGGTTTGGTGGGGGGTTTGTATGGCGCATTAATCAAGGGTTTGGGGTTGGAATGAAGCATGGAGGCCAAAGATTTGGGGATTTGTATGGTGTTTGACAGTGATGGTTGTTGGGTTGGAATGAAGCATGGAGACAATGGGTTTGGTTGGGGGTTTGTATGGTGCATTAATCAAGGGTTTGGGCGTTGGAATGAATCATGGAAGCAAAACGTTTGAGGAATTGTATGCTGTTTGATGGCGAGGGTTTGTGTGTTGGAATAGTGCATGGAGGCAAACGGTTTCGAGGTTTGCATAGTGCAGGACTGTTAGTGTTTTGGGGTTGGAGGGAATATGGGGACAACGGTTTATGGCTTGTCTCATGGTTTGGACAGTGGTTTGGAGCAAGGAATTGAGTGTTTGTGGGTTGGAATAGGGCATGGAAACAAAGGGTTTGGATGGGGATTTGTATGGTGCATGGCAGCAAGCGTTTGGGAGTTGGAATGGAGCATTGAGGCCAAAGGTTTGGGGATTTGTATGGTGTTTGACGGTGAGGGTTTGTGGGTTGGAATGGAGCATGGAGGCAAAGGGTTTGACTGGGGGTTTATATGGCGCATGACAGCAAGGGTTTGTGGGTTGGAATGAATCATGGACACACAATTTTTGTAGATTTGTATGGTGCATGAAAATCATTGGTTTTGGGGTTGGAATGAAGCATGCAGGCAAAAGGATTGGGGATTTGTATGGTATTTGACAGTGAGGGCTTGGGGGTTGGAATGGAGCATGGAGGCAAAGGGTTATGAGGTTTGTATAATGCATGCATGCGAATGTTTTCGTGTTGGAGGGAATATGGATGGATTGGGGTTTGTCCAATGGTTTGGACAATGGTTTGGAGCAAGGGAGCAAGGGTTTGTGAGTTGAAATGGAGCATGGAGGCAAAGGGTTTTGAGGTTTGTATAATGCATGCATGCGAATGTTTTGGTGCTGGAGAGAATATGGAGACAATGGTTTGGGGTTTGTCCAATGGATCCTTGCATATATTTCAAATTCGCGTTCTACGCCCTCGATTTACCCAAAAATGTTTTTACTTTCCCTGCAGCTACTGAATTGGGCCTGCACCGAATGTCTGGTGGACAGACAATGCTTAGCATTCATATTCTGGATTTGGAGCAATGAAGCAAGGGTTTGTGAGTTGAAATGGAGGAAGGAAGCAAGGGTTTGGGGGTTGGAATGAAGCAAATGGTTTGGGCTGCATGGTTCCCGCTACACGGGTGCTCAGCTTTTTTCATGCATTAGCCTTTTTTATGGTCTACCGACTCTTTTAGGAAATCCTACCCAGTGGCCAAATTACAGCCACACCAAATTAAAGCCTCAGCAAACACCTGGCGGTCCTCAAGGGACATCAAAAAGTAGGCAACCAACCCAATAAGGGTCAGGTTGCCTATTAGTCTGGTTTGTCACAGTGCTCGGAAAATTTATGTGTAATGGCTGAAATTTTGCCCAATTGGGTAGCTTTCAAATCTGCGCAGTTTTAAAACATTGGAAAAAAACTCACATTTTCAATGTTTTAAGCACTTTCCCATGATAGAGGCAAGCTGTTCCCCTCAAAATCGTGTTCCCCGACCCCATTTTACCCAAAAACACTTTTACCTCCTCACCAGAAGCCTCCCCCATGGCGCCCGCCGTGTCCACCCACAAGACAGGCTCTGTCATTATATATAGAGATATTGGCCTGGCGCGAACGAGCAAAGCGAAGTGTCAGCGCCCAGGCCCTCTTTTCGACCCAAGTGTATGTTTTAGGGGTTAATGCTAGATCTTGAAATTGATAAGGCTCCTGCTCCTCACAGAAAAATTCAATAGCTCTGATTCTTTTTGCATTGGAAAGAGCATCCTCAAATTAGTCTACTGTCGCGAGAAACTGCCAAAAAGTTCACAATTTGGTATAGAAAAATGAAAACAAAGTGCCGTCCGAACTCCTTCCCTGCTGCTGAAAACGCTA
>JASANA010003240.1:0-13673 GCA_030248095.1 Ptycholaimellus sp. GST1_10 | reverse complement strand
CCCGTCGCAATACTAACGTATCAATATTTCTACTCCTTTTGGACTTTCCAAGCCTATTCTTGATTTTTTTTGTTTTTACAATCTCCTCCTTTTTTGCTACGTTTTGCTGCACCTGTCAAAACTGACCAAAAATATCGATTACATTGGAAGAAGCATGCCAAAGTAAGCCTCGCTAATTTTTTAGGTAGAATTAAGATTAGCAAAATTTACCAGGGGCCATGAATGATTGCTAAAGGAAAAAGGGGCTTTAGGAAGGCGAGGCAGTGAATGGGAAGGGAGGCTCGCCACCTCCTGGCACCTCGAGCGAGGCAGAGAACGCCCCTCCGAGCGTGGAATGCAAGGACTCCAACGCTACTTCCGCCGCCGCCGACTGCGACAGCTATGCCGCCATCAACGAGGAACACTTTGCACGCTTCCGGGCTCAGCTCAGCCCTCACGGCCTTGCCCTCAGAGATATTCCTGGTCACATTCCTTCTTCCCCTCTCTATGACCAGGGTAATGCGGAGGGTTTTGTAGGCGATGGGAACTGTCTGTTCAGAGCGCTCGGCGACCAGCTGGAGGGCAGCATGAGCAACCACTTCAAGCATCGCATGGACACCGTCCGCTACATGATCGCTCATCGCCTAGACTTTGAGCCTTTCCTCGACGACTCGACCACTTTTGAGAATCACGGTCTCCCTTCTCCTTCATCTATCATCACGATGCTTACCTTTCCTCCTTTCAGTGGACGCCATATCGCGAGCCGGGACCTATGCGGGCCAGGACTGCCTAGTGGCTTTTGCCCGGAGCCGACGCGTGAACATCGTGGTGCACCAGCTGAACGCCAAGCCACTCTGCATGGAGGGCGGCCTCGGGTCCGGGGCTCCCCAGCTCCACCTCTCCTACCACAACGGCGAGCACTACTCCTCCGTCCGCCGCGCCGGCGACCACTCCTACGGACCCGCCAATGTCCGCGCCCCACAGGCCCTCTTCCACCCACCCGCCGCACCCGCCCCTCCTTCCCCACCTCCCCAGCCACCTCAGTCCCAGCCTCTCTCCGTCTGGGACTCCGCGGCCTCGGCGACGGAGTGCGACAGCGATTTGGAGCCTCGTGCTGGGGCCACCGCCACCTTCCCACCGCCTCTCAGCCCCCGGCTGGATGGACTCATCGCCTGCGTCATGGCCCAGTCTGGAGTTGAGGTTTGGGAGGAGGGAGCATGAGAAAGGAGGTTGAGAAGGATTGAATGAACAGGACGCAGAGCTGGTACGGGGCTGCCTAGAGGCCCACGGGCTGTGTGCAGAGCTGGCCGTGGACTACCTTCTCAATCTGCAAATCTTCCACGGCTCCTCCTCATTGCCCAAGGCCCCCGCAGCTATGCCAGCATCCCAGGCAATCCTCATCTTCTCCTCACCCCCTCGAGTGAAAGAAGAAAGTGATGGACTGGCAGACAAAGCATGGGAGCGGAGTGGAGAGGCGGACGGAGGGAGATTCGAAGAAGACAGGACAGACAGAGAGTCTGCCGTGCTTGGAATTGTAGCCCTTGTCTGGGCCTTCTGCAACTAGTCCCTGAACAGTGCATCCTCCTCTACCTGAACATCGACTCATATTCTTGTGCTAGTGATCCGCTTTACTATGTTCACCGGTGATACCTTTTTGGCTAGCCGTCTTCGCTTCTTCGCAGTCCAGTAGCTACAAAAAGATTTCTGGCTTTCCAAATTGTTGAGATTACTTGCGCCATCAAAAATCCAGCACAAAGTCTGTATTATTTTTTGAATTAATTGTTGAACAATATTTCATTTCCAAAAGGTAAAACTTCCATTTTGACTAAGTTTTCAAAGATTTTTAAATTTAAATCGAATTAAAATTAAATTAAAAAAAATTAAATTAACCGCGGAGTTTTAAATCAGCTCATCTTCTTGTGCTAGTGATCCGCTTTATTATCTTCACCGGTGATATCTTTTTGGCTAGCCGTCTTCGATTCTTCAGAGTCCAGTAGATACAAAAAGATTTCTAGCTTTCTAAACTACTAAGATCTCATGCGCCATCCAAAAATTGACACAAAGACCAAAACAAATAACACACCAGTGCCGTTTAAAGGACCTGGGACAGTGAGAGCCAAAGTAAGAAACATATTTTAAATGTAGATGCTGGTTAAATGTGAGTTGTAAAGGAACTCGAAGACGGTCTGTTCGCTGGGCGCCAGCCGAGAGTTTGTCAAGCAAATTACCCCACTACAATTGGAGCCCTCAATTATCTGCTTGCAGCAAAACTTTCATGAAGGTGCCTCCCAGTGCTGTCTATCATTCATGGAGGTGTATTTGTGATAGGTAGAAGACGAATGCTTCTCAATGTTTCAATGAACTTAGGCTGTGAACTAGATTGTGCCTTGCGCAAGTTCACTCTTTGCCTTTCAAGTTTTCGTCCTTTCGATCTTGCTTTTGCTTTTGCCCAGAATCAATGGCGCTGTTCCTCTTTTCCCCTCTCTGCCCCACTCGCCTCCAGTGTAAGACCCGAAAAAATATATAATTCAGGTATATTTTCATGTTAGCAAGTTCTGAAATGATTTCTTAAAAAATTTCCGATATTTTATTTTTGATCTTGGCCATCTGTGCAAAAGGGCCAATGGGCAGATTTGAATGCGCTGTTCCAATCTCTCCCTTTCTCCCCAACGCATAGCTGCGAAAAAACTTCACACACCTCCACTCCCCTCACCGCTCTCATTCCCTCTATCATCCCCGCCTTCCCATTGCTATTTGCTTATTTGCACAGTCATCCAGTGCTAACGAGCGCCGCATGTGCGGGCGAGCATCGTGAGAACGGAGGCCGGCAGCGTTGAGCAGTCTTTTCCCCTGCTTCCAAAGGCCTTTGACAAATAGACGTTACCCCACAGAATTTTCTATTTTTCTATTTTTCGTCTACGTTCTTATCCTTCTTTCCCCTCTTCTCCTCCGCTTTGGCGATTGTTTCGTGTGACTGCAGAGTTGACAGAGAGAAGAGCAGAGTTGGTGGTCCGACACGGTCGGGATCCAACCTGGCATCCGGATGCCTTCCGCTCAGTCCACAAGTCCATGATTCTGGGCAAACTGAGAGAGCTTGCCGGCCGCTTGTCTGGACAGGAGACCTTCCACTCGCACTTCGTCGTCAACGGCCAGCGCCTGGAGAGCCTCGACGTGGACATCTGCTGGAAGCCAGATTCGGAGCAGGAGTTGGCCGGCCTGTTCCTATTCCACGGGGGATCCCCCATGCATCGCCTCATCCACATCCACCACGCCAGCATCGCTTCCACCGCACTTCGTCGTCAACGGCCAGCGCCTGGAGAGCCTCGACGTGGACATCTGCTGGAAGCCAGATTCGGAGCAGGAGTTGGCCGGCCTGTTCCTATTCCACGGGGGATCCCCCATGCATCGCCTCATCCACATCCACCACGCCAGCATCGCTTCCACCGCACTTCGTCGTCAACGGCCAGCGCCTGGAGAGCCTCGACGTGGACATCTGCTGGAAGCCAGATTCGGAGCAGGAGTTGGCCGGCCTGTTCCTATTCCACGGGGGATCCCCCATGCATCGCCTCATCCACATCCACCACGCCAGCATCGCTTCCACCGCACTTCGTCGTCAACGGCCAGCGCCTGGAGAGCCTCGACGTGGACATCTGCTGGAAGCCAGATTCGGAGCAGGAGTTGGCCGGCCTGTTCCTATTCCACGGGGGATCCCCCATGCATCGCCTCATCCACATCCACCACGCCAGCATCGCTTCCACCGCACTTCGTCGTCAACGGCCAGCGCCTGGAGAGCCTCGACGTGGACATCTGCTGGAAGCCAGATTCGGAGCAGGAGTTGGCCGGCCTGTTCCTATTCCACGGGGGATCCCCCATGCATCGCCTCATCCACATCCACCACGCCAGCATCGCTTCCACCGCACTTCGTCGTCAACGGCCAGCGCCTGGAGAGCCTCGACGTGGACATCTGCTGGAAGCCAGATTCGGAGCAGGAGTTGGCCGGCCTGTTCCTATTCCACGGGGGATCCCCCATGCATCGCCTCATCCACATCCACCACGCCAGCATCGCTTCCACCGCACTTCGTCGTCAACGGCCAGCGCCTGGAGAGCCTCGACGTGGACATCTGCTGGAAGCCAGATTCGGAGCAGGAGTTGGCCGGCCTGTTCCTATTCCACGGGGGATCCCCCATGCATCGCCTCATCCACATCCACCACGCCAGCATCGCTTCCACCGCACTTCGTCGTCAACGGCCAGCGCCTGGAGAGCCTCGACGTGGACATCTGCTGGAAGCCAGATTCGGAGCAGGAGTTGGCCGGCCTGTTCCTATTCCACGGGGGATCCCCCATGCATCGCCTCATCCACATCCACCACGCCAGCATCGCTTCCACCGCACTTCGTCGTCAACGGCCAGCGCCTGGAGAGCCTCGACGTGGACATCTGCTGGAAGCCAGATTCGGAGCAGGAGTTGGCCGGCCTGTTCCTATTCCACGGGGGATCCCCCATGCATCGCCTCATCCACATCCACCACGCCAGCATCGCTTCCACCGCACTTCGTCGTCAACGGCCAGCGCCTGGAGAGCCTCGACGTGGACATCTGCTGGAAGCCAGATTCGGAGCAGGAGTTGGCCGGCCTGTTCCTATTCCACGGGGGATCCCCCATGCATCGCCTCATCCACATCCACCACGCCAGCATCGCTTCCACCGCACTTCGTCGTCAACGGCCAGCGCCTGGAGAGCCTCGACGTGGACATCTGCTGGAAGCCAGATTCGGAGCAGGAGTTGGCCGGCCTGTTCCTATTCCACGGGGGATCCCCCATGCATCGCCTCATCCACATCCACCACGCCAGCATCGCTTCCACCGCACTTCGTCGTCAACGGCCAGCGCCTGGAGAGCCTCGACGTGGACATCTGCTGGAAGCCAGATTCGGAGCAGGAGTTGGCCGGCCTGTTCCTATTCCACGGGGGATCCCCCATGCATCGCCTCATCCACATCCACCACGCCAGCATCGCTTCCACCGCACTTCGTCGTCAACGGCCAGCGCCTGGAGAGCCTCGACGTGGACATCTGCTGGAAGCCAGATTCGGAGCAGGAGTTGGCCAGCCTGTTCCTATTCCACGGGGGATCCCCCATGCATCGCCTCATCCACATCCACCATGCCAGCATCGCTTCCACCGCACTTCGTCGTCAACGGCCAGCGCCTGGAGAGCCTCGACGTGGACATCTGCTGGAAGCCAGATTCGGAGCAGGAGTTGGCCGGCCTGTTCCTATTCCACGGGGGATCCCCCATGCATCGCCTCATCCACATCCACCACGCCAGCATCGCTTCCACCGCACTTCGTCGTCAACGGCCAGCGCCTGGAGAGCCTCGACGTGGACATCTGCTGGAAGCCAGATTCGGAGCAGGAGTTGGCCGGCCTGTTCCTATTCCACGGGGGATCCCCCATGCATCGCCTCATCCACATCCACCACGCCAGCATCGCTTCCACCGCACTTCGTCGTCAACGGCCAGCGCCTGGAGAGCCTCGACGTGGACATCTGCTGGAAGCCAGATTCGGAGCAGGAGTTGGCCGGCCTGTTCCTATTCCACGGGGGATCCCCCATGCATCGCCTCATCCACATCCACCACGCCAGCATCGCTTCCACCGCACTTCGTCGTCAACGGCCAGCGCCTGGAGAGCCTCGACGTGGACATCTGCTGGAAGCCAGATTCGGAGCAGGAGTTGGCCGGCCTGTTCCTATTCCACGGGGGATCCCCCATGCATCGCCTCATCCACATCCACCACGCCAGCATCGCTTCCACCGCACTTCGTCGTCAACGGCCAGCGCCTGGAGAGCCTCGACGTGGACATCTGCTGGAAGCCAGATTCGGAGCAGGAGTTGGCCGGCCTGTTCCTATTCCACGGGGGATCCCCCATGCATCGCCTCATCCACATCCACCACGCCAGCATCGCTTCCACCGCACTTCGTCGTCAACGGCCAGCGCCTGGAGAGCCTCGACGTGGACATCTGCTGGAAGCCAGATTCGGAGCAGGAGTTGGCCGGCCTGTTCCTATTCCACGGGGGATCCCCCATGCATCGCCTCATCCACATCCACCACGCCAGCATCGCTTCCACCGCACTTCGTCGTCAACGGCCAGCGCCTGGAGAGCCTCGACGTGGACATCTGCTGGAAGCCAGATTCGGAGCAGGAGTTGGCCGGCCTGTTCCTATTCCACGGGGGATCCCCCATGCATCGCCTCATCCACATCCACCACGCCAGCATCGCTTCCACCGCACTTCGTCGTCAACGGCCAGCGCCTGGAGAGCCTCGACGTGGACATCTGCTGGAAGCCAGATTCGGAGCAGGAGTTGGCCGGCCTGTTCCTATTCCACGGGGGATCCCCCATGCATCGCCTCATCCACATCCACCACGCCAGCATCGCTTCCACCGCACTTCGTCGTCAACGGCCAGCGCCTGGAGAGCCTCGACGTGGACATCTGCTGGAAGCCAGATTCGGAGCAGGAGTTGGCCGGCCTGTTCCTATTCCACGGGGGATCCCCCATGCATCGCCTCATCCACATCCACCACGCCAGCATCGCTTCCACCGCACTTCGTCGTCAACGGCCAGCGCCTGGAGAGCCTCGACGTGGACATCTGCTGGAAGCCAGATTCGGAGCAGGAGTTGGCCGGCCTGTTCCTATTCCACGGGGGATCCCCCATGCATCGCCTCATCCACATCCACCACGCCAGCATCGCTTCCACCGCACTTCGTCGTCAACGGCCAGCGCCTGGAGAGCCTCGACGTGGACATCTGCTGGAAGCCAGATTCGGAGCAGGAGTTGGCCGGCCTGTTCCTATTCCACGGGGGATCCCCCATGCATCGCCTCATCCACATCCACCACGCCAGCATCGCTTCCACCGCACTTCGTCGTCAACGGCCAGCGCCTGGAGAGCCTCGACGTGGACATCTGCTGGAAGCCAGATTCGGAGCAGGAGTTGGCCGGCCTGTTCCTATTCCACGGGGGATCCCCCATGCATCGCCTCATCCACATCCACCACGCCAGCATCGCTTCCACCGCACTTCGTCGTCAACGGCCAGCGCCTGGAGAGCCTCGACGTGGACATCTGCTGGAAGCCAGATTCGGAGCAGGAGTTGGCCGGCCTGTTCCTATTCCACGGGGGATCCCCCATGCATCGCCTCATCCACATCCACCACGCCAGCATCGCTTCCACCGCACTTCGTCGTCAACGGCCAGCGCCTGGAGAGCCTCGACGTGGACATCTGCTGGAAGCCAGATTCGGAGCAGGAGTTGGCCGGCCTGTTCCTATTCCACGGGGGATCCCCCATGCATCGCCTCATCCACATCCACCACGCCAGCATCGCTTCCACCGCACTTCGTCGTCAATGGCCAGCGCCTGGAGAGCCTCGACGTGGACATTTGCTGGAAGCCAGATTCGGAGCAGGAGTTGGCCGGCCTGTTCCTATTCCACGGGGGATCCCCCATGCATCGCCTCATCCACATCCACCACGCCAGCATCGCTTCCACCGCACTTCGTCGTCAACGGCCAGCGCCTGGAGAGCCTCGACGTGGACATCTGCTGGAAGCCAGATTCGGAGCAGGAGTTGGCCGGCCTGTTCCTATTCCACGGGGGATCCCCCATGCATCGCCTCATCCACATCCACCACGCCAGCATCGCTTCCACCGCACTTCGTCGTCAACGGCCAGCGCCTGGAGAGCCTCGACGTGGACATCTGCTGGAAGCCAGATTCGGAGCAGGAGTTGGCCGGCCTGTTCCTATTCCACGGGGGATCCCCCATGCATCGCCTCATCCACATCCACCACGCCAGCATCGCTTCCACCGCACTTCGTCGTCAACGGCCAGCGCCTGGAGAGCCTCGACGTGGACATCTGCTGGAAGCCAGATTCGGAGCAGGAGTTGGCCGGCCTGTTCCTATTCCACGGGGGATCCCCCATGCATCGCCTCATCCACATCCACCACGCCAGCATCGCTTCCACCGATCGCCCCATCATCCGTGGTGGCGCTGGTGCCTGCCAATGGGGGCATACACTGGTGCTCGAGGGCTGCGACAGGGGCAGGCCTCTCTTCCTGGCCAAGCAGAAGGCTCTTGCAGACAGCGGCCTAGGCTCTGCGACCGCTATTCCAAGACGCCCAGGCAGCTCAGAAGAGATCTTCTGGGAGGTCAACGGCGAGGACCCCAAGGAGGCCTTGCGCCTACATCCCGGACAGTCTCCTCAGGCAATCCTCCTCCTCCCCTTGTCCTCCACTTTCTTTGTTTTTCTCATTCTAGGCATTTGCCCTCGGTACCGAGGATTTCTTAGACGAAAAGCTGGCTGTGATCGAAGGGCATTGAAGGTAAAGGCGGCTGGTTGGAAGATCATTGTTTCTGCCCTTCGTGCCTCTTCTGCAGCGCCAACTTTGCCATGGCCACCTCCCTCTCGCCTTTCCTTTCCTATCTTATACGAAGCTACGCTCTGCAATGGTCAATATGCCTCTTCTTCTGACAGCCTCTGTTCAAACATTCTGGCCCTTTTCAGACGGAACTCCTCAATCTCAGTGCACTTCCTTGTTATGCATGGTTGAGCACGCCCAAGGCCAACATACTGCAAGCCTCATTGCATGCCTCGCCAGAAGGAAATCATCAATCCCAATCGCCCCTTTTGTTATGCATACCTCAGAATGGCCCCTCTTCGCTTCTAGCATCATACCTGCCAGAAATCCCCCTCCTTGGCTCCTTCGTTTTGTATCGGCTATTAACCCGCCAAAGCACTTTGCTTCCACCTGTCTATTTCCCGGCTCGTCGTCAGTTAACTAAAGCTTTAGCACGGGCATTACTTGAATTGTGAATTGCAGCGCCCCCTCAGAAAACAAGTGATAAGACGGGAACTCACTTCCAAGCTCCCCAAACCACGGAATATATTTTCTATCTTCACTGTCTATCCACTAGCTTTACTTATCCCTTTCCTGCTTTACGCCTCTGTTTTTCAGAATGACTTCAAGAGCTGGCAGAGCGTATGACGGGGCACCCCGTCAACTACCACTCCTCGCACAACATGCTGCACTACGTGGTCATCGCTGGGCTACCCTGAACGCTGACCACGAGATGGCCGGCCTCTTCCTTTTCCATGGCGGGCGGAAAATGCAGCACTACCTCCCCAGCACCGGCCAAGCCGATGACAGGGAGGCCATGAATGTGATCTTCGCCAAGCAGCATAGAGACCTCGGCAGAGTCTGTGCGATCCACGCCGTGGCCCACGCATTCCTCAACGCCCAGTCCCACCTCACCAGGGACTCCATGTTCTACGCCTTACGGAAGGAGGCCAAGGAGCTGGGGCCGCATAACGATGCCCTCGTCTACGACAAAGAATTCAGAAGAACTTACTATCTAATGGCAGATCCGTGGCGATCCCGTCCAGGACGCCATCCGCATCCGTTCCAGCAAGCCCTTCGCCGCCAGCCACACCCTCCGCGACCGCCGTCCCCCGCCCGCCAACAAAAACGACGGCCACATCCTCACCATTCTACCGGCCAATGGCCACATAATCATCCTCGACAGTGCGGAGAACTGGCCGCTGCTCCTCGTCAAGCAGAAGAGAAGCGAGGCCTGGTACAAGACTGCCACGGAGGCCCTGCGCCCTCTCTTCCAGCAGCCCAGCCACCCGCTGATACACCATCGCACTGCAAATGCCGAAACAAGGCGTGTTCACCTGGGTGAAGCAAATCTTTGTGGGCCGTCCTGCTCAAGGCGGGTATGCTACGGCTGCCCAGGGGGGAAGGGGGGCAGAGGATGACCCTGACTCATTGATTGAGACCTGTGCGGGAGGGAAGCTGGAGAAGGTCGGCCCGCGTCAGTCCCCCCGCTGCCGCCTGGGAGTTCACGAACCCCATTGCCCTCTTCCTCAACCCCGCCAGTAGCGACGACCCGACGAGCCCCCCGGCAAACGACATTGTCACCCTGATCCTGGCCAACGGGTTCATCCTCATTCTCCATGGTTGCGCAAGCAAGCCTCCGACGGGCGGTACTTGGGCAAGCTGCGCTAGCTGGCGGTGCGGATGACGGGGCATGGTGAAGGGGCGCCAGTTAGAGATGGACTCAGACCACGAAGTCGTCGGTCTCTTCCTCTTCCATGGTGGGCGGAGGATGCACCACCACATCAGCCACCACCGACAAAGAGGCCAAAGGCGTCATCTTTGCCTGCCAGATTGACAACCTCGGCAGCGTCTGCCCCATCATATCCGTCGCCAACACCTTCCTCAACAGCCCCTCTCACCTCGCCAAGGACTCCGTTCTTTACGCCCTGCGCAAGGAGACCAATGAACTGGAGAAGGAAGACCTCCCAGCTTCCGTCCGTCCCACGGAGGGATGGGACGGAGGGTGACCTACTCCTCCTGGCCAACCAGCCAAAGGAGGTATCCCCCCAACCCATTCACGCACTCTCAAATAACCTCACATCTCTTCTCCTTTTAGTTTTTCCTCTTCTCACCTCATATCTCTTCAAGCTCCCCCGTTCAGCGGATGAAAATGAAGCTTGAACCTGATGAACCTGAAAACACCTAAAAATTTTGAATTTAGCGTTTGCAGAACCTGGTGGCAAAACAGGGGTGCCCGTGGGAATAGGCAGCGAGGGGACGGAGTGCTGGGCGGTATCGCTCACTCAAGTCATCTACCACCTCCCAGCACTTCGATACTACGTCACCCAGATCCTTCGTCTAAGACCAAAATTGAAATGGGTAAAGGAGTGGTGAAAAAGCGTGATTGGCAGCCGGGAAAGGAGGAAGATCGGCAGATCGTGGAAGGGCTTCAGCTGCAGCTTGCCACAATGGCGATGGCTGAAGCTCGCACGGTCGAAATAACGCCTTTCGTCGAGCTGGTGATGAAGCTGGTGGGGCTGACAAGTTTTCGGGAAAGACGCGGCGCTGATGCGAAAGAGGTACCCCCACCTCTTTCGCTCAACCTCAACTCACCTCACATCTCTTCTCCTTTCAGTTCTTCATAAACCTCTTCTTCAAGCTGTCCCGTCCAGTGGATGAAGACCCCTTCCCGCGCTCCAACTTCATCGGCTCCCATTTCATCACTACTCTACGCCATCACAAGGAAGCGGAGGAGAGTCCGGCCATTTGGCTCTGCCCGCCGGTTGCCACTCTCATCAACCCCCATCCCTTGGCCCTTTTCGAAGACCACTGCATCATCCACACCACGTCAGCCCCCCCCCCCTCCATAATTGGCCATTGAGGAAAGAAGAAATTGGAGGAAATGACAGAAGATGTTTTATTGATGGTAAAGCAATTGGGTTGAGCTGGAGCTGGGGAATAAGGTGGAGCGTCTGGAGGAGGCCCTACAGCGCTTCCTCTTCACGGAGAAGCAGTCCGGATATAGGGGGGAAAAGGGGGACCCCCTTCCCGAAACTTTCAGGAAGGGGAAAAATTTCAACCTTTTATATACATCTTGTCAAAAAAATTTGAGTCTAAAATTTGTGCAGAGTCTAATTTGGTCTAATATAAATTAGAATCCCCCCCCGAACCAAAAATTCTATATCCGCCACTGCAGGCCATTAATCATATCTGTGGAGATTTTGGCATTCCAGATTTGTTCGTACTTCTAATCGCTGCGTGTCCTTCTTGAGCACTAGGTAATGGTGTGATCCGTTCTTATGCTTGCATTGATGTGGCAAAGTAAGAAAGCGTATCTCGATCGATGATGAATGAAGCATATGAGAGACATCCAAGCATGGTTGAAAAATACAAAGTACTGGTGGCGGAGCGTAATCATATCATTCTCCTTCCGTCTGAAGAGGGGTGTCATAGAGAGGCGAGTAGGAATGTATATCGTAGTGCAATGGGTGGGGCCAATCGTGCTGGGAGATGAACTCCTGCTCATAGACAAACATTCCCGGCTCTTCCTCACTTCATCTTACAGCACATTAACAATCTATACTATCCTCTCATCTGCTAACTTGTGAAATTCTAATTGGACTTTCGGTACTGGTGAGTCGTTTCAAAGAATAAATGTGACAAGAAAAGCATCAAAATTTCAAAACCATGATAAATGTGGAAGAGAAAGTGGGTAAAGTGGGTAAAAAGTGTGGAGAAGATAAGGTGTCTTCTTTGCGCTGGTACTTGCGAGGGTGGCGGCAAATGAGGCTAGTCCTTGCTTCCGCTTGCTCCATCTCCTGGAACTTTCTTCTCGTCTCCACTTGCATACTTATCCTTCGCTGCTTGAACTATACTTTCCCATCGATCCACGGGCTTACAGCTAAAGTACTGGACGTAGTACTGGACGTAGTACTGGACGTACTGGACGTAAAGCGTTATGCTTTGCTATTGCCTTTTTGAGGCAGTCGGATCTACGTTTGTGTCTGCCCTTCACATCTATTTCATCTTCTTCCTCCTCACCTTCCCACCATTTCGCTGTACATTGAGGGTTCCAGGGAAGGAGGAATAGCTCATGAGTGATTTTTAATTTGGAGATGTGGGCTTGGAAATCGGGATAGTCTGGTGTGAGAATGTAACGGAGGATGGCGTGGTTCCTATCATCCATACTTATCACCCGAAAAGGGCCTGCCCAACGGATAGGATCCGTTTTGTGAATGTGACTGCCCTCACGAATCTTTCTCACCATCGCCCCCTCTCCTAACTCCTTGGGGACATACGCTTTATTCTGCCACTTCCCTTCTACTTCCTTCGAGGCCTTATTTTGTGCCTTATTAATCTTTATTTGCAATTTGCGGGCATAATTATCATAGTAATATATAAAAACTGTCAATAAACATAATAATCCCTAAAATTGAGCAAATCTAAACCACATTTTTTAAGATTATCGGTCAAAATTATAGAATTGAAATACCGCATATTTTATAATCCTGTATTTCCATGAAAATACAGAATTACAAAATACGAAACACTGCACCTTGGTCAAAAAGAGGGTGATGACACTTCGCTTTGCCCATTCGCGCCAGGCCAATATTCTTATCATTAAATCGATCTGTACTCTAAAGCTTGTTTGTCATCATGATCATGACTGGTCATTGCCTTTTTATTGACAAACCCCCGGGAACCTCTGAAACAAGAGGCCCCGGGGGCCTCTGAAACCAGAGGCCCCGGGGGCCTCTATTACCAGAGGCCCCGGGGGCCTCTCATTTCAGAGGCCCCGGGGGCCTCTAATTTCGTACCTTACCATTCCTGCAAGAACTCAATGGCTTGTTCAATTTTTATATGGCACAAAGATTAAGTTTTAAAATTTGCATAATGCTTTGCATAATCCCAAAATATAAATTGTTTTTCAAAAATTGAATATTGGTAATTCTACAATTAAGTACCTGAAAAATGGGTTGAATTTTACTATAAAACTATTTGGGAGGGAATTGTCGGGAGGGAATTGTCTTGGGAGGGAATAGTCTGGGAGGGAATAGTCGGGAGGGAATAGTCGGGAGGGAATTGTCGGGAGGGAATTGACGGGAGGGAATCGTCGGGAGGGAATTGTCCTGGGAGGGAATTGTCGTGCTACCATCATCCATGCTGGGATTAACCTCAGTCTCCACCGCCTCCTTTTCCAACTTCTTCAAACGCGATTGAAGGTCTCAAATCCACATCTGCATTGGCTTGAGAAGAGCAAATCCTGCAGAAACCCTGAAGCGCTTCTCCCGCCTGCTGCTTGAGCAAGGTCATGTCGTATTCTTGTCCACCTTCCCCAACGC
>JASANA010003239.1:0-12817 GCA_030248095.1 Ptycholaimellus sp. GST1_10 | reverse complement strand
GCGAGCAGGCAACGCGATGCACTGGCCATCGTGGCTGGCCAGATGCACTTGCCACCTGCCAATATTTTCTCTCAAAACCTATTTCATCATTCACTGTACTCAAGTGTAATTCCTATTTCTGTTATTCTTCTAATACTCTCAGTCATATCGATTTTCAATCAGCCTGTATTCTCTCTTTCCTAGGTTCAGTAACTAATTGCTTCAATGGTGCCCAGACTATGACAAAAAAGTGTGACCCAAAAGGAAAGCGGCCAAACTGTGGCTGGCAATGGTGAAAGGACTGGCTAGCCAGAGCAAATTGCGATTGGCGAAGAGAGCTGCAGTAGAGGCAGTGGGAGCTGGGGAAGGCTGACGCATTGGTCCTCGGTGAATGGGTGACAGTTGGCGCTGCAGTGGGGTCACGAGTGCCCTGCTGCGGCAGCAGATGAAGAAACTGGTGCACTGCCACTGGGCCAGCCAAGATGCCGCAACTCCTTCCATCCGCTCCCTGTCTTACCAGTCTGTTGGAAACCACAAAAGACACAGTCCCATCTGGGTGGCGACCAAGGACAAAGCTGAAGAAGGAGAGACCTGGATGGTGTAGTTGAAGGAGAGGACGCTGGAGGCAGGGTGGAGGTTGATGACGATGAAGCATTTGTGCTTGGCCAACTTTTGATTTTAGAATGAATACTGAATCCGGAACTGGGCAGGGACATGTATACACAATCAGCTCACGAAAGTTAGTAATCTTTTACAAGATCCGCGCAGTTTAGCCTAGTGTACTTTGCCTAAGATCTGTTAGCATTCGTTTTTGCAGATTTTTGTTTTTTCCAGCTACCAACAACATTTGTTTGAATTATTTAAAGTTTTTCATGCTGTATGTGTACTTTAACCTGCCAAAAAATAGTATAATTACAATTGTGAAAATTTTCTGGGCTCTCTTAGCTCTTTAGAGGTTCAACATTTTGTAAGTATAATTTCATGATAAGAGTTTCAAATTAAATTTCATCACCTTAGAGCCCAAGCTAGTTTCATGATAAGTAAAATCAAATAAATTTCATTACCTTGATGCCCAAGCTAACTTGATTGCAAGCATTATCATGAAACTAGCTAAGAGAGAAAAAACACTGAAGCGGAGATTCACAATTTCAGTAATTTCATCCACTTTGAAGAGCCAAAGGCCAAAAAAACAGCTTAATGCCCAATACAATGCTTTAAGATGAAGTTGATGATGGTTAGGGAGTATAGGACGGGGAAAAGGGGGGCCATGAAGACAATGTATAAGCAAATGGACAAAAGATTCGTAATCTATGCCCCAATTTACCTATATGGTGCTGTTATTGAGGCCAAAAACCCCTTAAAATGCCCGCCGACGAAGTTGATGATGAGCTGCTTGTACACCATGGCCTTTTCGTTGAAGCCCATGAAGACAATGTGTAAGCAAATGGACAAAAGATTCGTAATCTACACCCCAATTTACCTATATGGTGCGGTTATTGAGGCCAAAACCCCTTAAAATGCCCCAAGATGAAGTTGATGATGAGCTGCTTGTACACCACGGCCTGGTAGAAGCCCATGAAGACAATGTGTAAGCAAATAGACAAAAGATTCGTAATTTACGCCCCAATTTACCTATATGGTGCTGTTATTGAGGTTAAAAACCCCTTAAAATGCCCCAAGACGAAGTTGATGATGAGCTGCTTGTACACCATGGCCTGGTAGAAGCCCATGAAGACCAGATTTGCACCTATGGTTGTTTGGTATCAAATCGTATCTTTTTTTTGAGCCGGTTTCATATCTAGACTCAAAATTCACTTAAACTATTGTCACTGGGCAGCATATCTTTTTTAGGATTATTACAGTGCACCCAAAAATGGTCAAAAATGGTCAAAAATTTTTTTTCAAAATTTTAATGTTTTATAGGTAGGTTTTGTGTAGTTTTTCGCCAGGATTCCGAATCTGTGCTTGTTTTTGCCCTGGAGAGCTCCTGAGAGAGAGTTTCTCAAGATTTTCGATTTTTTTTGTAAGGGTCCCAGGGGGGGGCAGAGAAAAAAAAGGGAAATCAAAATTCTGGAGGCACCATGGCACCCTCCAGGGTCGATATAATATACTGACGTATAAACTGGATCCCCAGATAATGCCAATCCCCAAGCCCAGCAGAACGTACGGCGGACGGCGGACGGCGGATGGCGGACGGCGGACGGATAACGGACGGACACTTTTTAAAAAGTTTTTTGGCCATAACTTGCTCAATTCTCAACCAAATTTGGCAAATTTTTTTTTTAATTAAAGCTCTGTGTTTGCTGCGTCCATTGAGCCTGTTTACAGCTCTGTAACATGCCCATGGAATTAATGGCATTGATTCATATTTTCAAAAGCCGTAATAGGGTTGGTCCTTGGCTAAGAGGGGACCGTGCTTCCGCTTCGCTCGCATTAAATATTAGATTCAATAAATATATTTTAATGGTTGTAAATTAATCAATAAATACTTGTAAATTTCTAGCAAATCATGTCTTTGTTGTTCAACATTTGTTTTTGTTCTCATTGAGATACTCTAGGACGTTTTCTTTTAAAGAAGTTGCTGAAATGCATGATCAACTGACTCAGAACAGGTGGTGTAAATAACCAACTCATTGTTGATGACATTGTGGATGAAGGTGTCAAAACTAATGATTGCATTGTATTGCAAAACTACAATATATGACTCAGCAAGGAAATTGGCTTCTTACTTTGCACTAGTCTGCGTTAGAATTGAAGGTGAATTCCGTTTACTGCCATCCGGCCCGTCTTGGGGTTAAACACCTCTTGTGTGCAATCCTCAAGAATATCAGTGCTAGCGCAAAACTTTGCTGCAATCACTTTGCTGTCAACTGTAAAAAACGGAAAACATGGTAAACGCAAACATTCTGCAATTTTCGGGTCCTTATACCCAGAAAATGCTGCATATATGTTGAGAATTAGAAGCAAGAATTAGAATTAATCTACTTGCCCTACACGCCTTCAATCTGCTCTTACAGCTGTGGAAAACTGGGCCTCGCTCTGGCAGTTAGAAATCTCCCCCAAAAAGTGTGCAATACTCCCAATTGGACCAGGCCTAAACTCGTCATACCTTCTTTGTGGCCAAACCGTTCCAGAAGCAGAAAATAAGATTTTCAGGGACCTAGGTGTTCTTGTCTCCTCTTCACTCTCACGCTCGGCGCATATCACCTCTGTCTGCTGCAAAGCCCAATCAATTTGTTACCTCCTCAAAAAATGTTTCTCAGCCCCAGATGCCAACAATCTGACTAGAGCCTTTGCAACCTTTGTACGCCCCATTCTAGAATATGCCTCGCCAGCATGGAATTCACTGCAAAAGGCCGATGTGAAGCGTTCTTTTACTCGCTTTATATTTTGCCGCTGCTGCATTGCTAATTTGGGCTTGGGCTATCAGTACCGCCTGCAACAAACATGACCTAATACTTGTGCTTGTTCATAGAGTGCCTTGATGCCTCTGCGGGCCCCTGCCGAGCTGCCGTTGTAGATGCTCTCAAGGAGTACCTTTTTTGCCATGGAGGGCGCATTAACTTCTGATCATTGGGAAGGGTTATCTTGTTTTGACGGATCCATTTTTGCAGTGTTAGGGTAATTGCACCTGGATGGTCCACAATACAGGCTGCACGTAGTAAGTCAGTCAGGTGAAAGGCTCCAAGACTCGCACCAGACACTGTCAGTTCCCCTGATGTAGGCTCTATGCTATCCTGCAGCAATCCTGCAGCTTGCAACTTGGTCACCACCTCGTGTCCTGGTGGCTGGTAGGCTGGTGGAAGCGCAGATTTTACAATTTGTCCTATTTTGTCACCTTCTTGCTGTCTTGTCTCCTCTACCTCGTTGTGTGTCTCCAAATGTGGCCCTTCTGCAGAGAGGCTTCTAGCTAAACTGCTGACAGGTCCCAGCTGATCCTATGCTTGCCTTGCCTGTCCCTCAGTCTCACTGACTGCTATTTCTGAGTTTACTGACGGTATGTGTGGCTGCGCATGAGGCTGTGCCTGCAGTTGGGCCTGTGCCTGCAACTCCTCCTGCTTGTCTCCAGTAATAGCTTGGGAGTAGCTGGATTTCAGTTCCTCGTAACAGTCTTCTGGCAGGACCACTAGTCGACAGTAGGACGTACTGTGGCAATGTTTAGAACAACTGGAATATTGGCCTCCAGTGCAGGCTTCTTCCACTTTACAGTCCGACTATCAGAAAGAAGGTCTAGAATGAGTTTACTGTTCTGGTCAAAGAAGTGTCGTTTACTATATGTTATAGGTATAGCACCTGTGTGCACAATATTGTGCAGCAGATTGAGCAGTGACGTGGTTAGAGGTAGGCTTCCACTCTCCTCTTGCTCCAGTAACTTGAGCGCTTTAGCTGGTGTTGATTGTGCCAGATTTCGAATCTGCTCAATGTCCACCCCTTCCATTCCCTCTGCTCAGCATGTCCTGCCTGACTACTTGCTATGTGTTGGTTACCTCATGCTTTTATAGTGCAGAGACACTGTTTCGAAATGCTTCGAACTTTATTACTATATCACTTTCAATAACAATATATTATCACTATAATCTATTGTGGCCATGCCTGATCACAGATTGGGAATCACATGTACACTCTCTGTTTTCTCAGCCATCAGGATGACACAGGCATCCTGGTTAGAACCATCTTCAAAGTCCATCTCCAAGTCAATGGTACCTACTGCACCCACTTTCTCGCCACATTTACCCAGCTCCACAGCAAACAGAGTGTTGCCATAGATAAAGTCCTTCCAGCTCAGGCGTAGGGTAGAGGTAGGGTCCCCAATCTGACCTGCCACGTCTGCTAGGGCCAGGAATGCCTGCTTGGCCTGGCTGCTATCAGACACTGTATCTCCATCTGCATCACTCAAACTTGCAGCGCAAAGGCTCCACCAGCAGCTCACGTCCATTGAGTTGAGCAGTGAAGCAGGTAAGTTTGTTGTGGTAGAAGTTGGTGCCGGACATGTTCAGCATACCGTAGAAGGCCTTTTGCGGCACCATGCCTACATAGAGGCGGTTTGGCAGTGTTGTATTGTTGAGACAGTTGAGCCACTGCCAGACATGCTCATGCCGTTTGAAGGATGTCACATGGCAGTCTAGACGGTTAAACTGCATTATTGCACAAGAGCGAATGCCTGCAATGACCCTGTCACGCAATGCAGGGCAGATGTTGAGACGTCGCATGAGAAGCATTGCACTGCTCACCTTCACCTTGAACTGACTTGATTGCTCCTTGTTAGAGATGAGTGAGCAGCCATCTGCTGTTCCCACGGCTCATGTCCAGCACACCGCCGGGGGGTGGCGGTGGAGGTGGGCGGTTGGGATTATTGGGGAACACCTTCCTAACCACCATCTGCTTTCCCACGGCTGCTTTTATGGGTGTTGTAAATATCACATCACTGAGACCTTTTAGATCTACCCGCTTCAATCCATTGCTTGGCCAGGAGCCATCCACATCATCCCACATGCCTTCCCGCACCTGCATCGCAGTCCCCACATAGCAGCATACAGTTGCTGTCTGAGCGTATTGAGTCATCGAGGAGACCATATTTCCATTGAACCATACATTGCATCCCTGTTGGAGGGCATGCATGCCTGCTGGATCCAGCATTACTTTGTCTGTTGCAGTAGCAGCTGTTCCATCAGCCTTGGTTATTTCATACTCTATAGACAGCAATGCTGAACCTAGGTCTGTGAAGCGTTTTGGGTCAGCCGGAACGCAAAATGACCATACGGTGCCATCATTCAGTCCTTGCGTTAGCGTAATTTTAATATGTACACCTTAATCCTCCTCTGCATCTGTCACCTGGGTTCGCCCATAGGCTAGATGACCTATAGTTTCCATGGCAGTACTCGCTTCTTGCTCTTTTTGACGCCAAACTTTCTTTCGCTTCTTGGGTTTTGTAGGTGTTTGCTTCTTGGATTTTGTAGGTGCTTGCTTCTTGGTTACCCTCTGCTTACTCTTTTGCTTTGTTGATTTCTTCTTTGGAACTGCCTTACGCGTTTGCACACGACTGGGGGCCTTCTTTTTCCATTTCACAGTGGTCTTGCAACTAGCAGTTGCATTGCTGGTTCCCTCACCTGCAGTAGTTTTGAATCCAAATTATGCTGGAAGCAGTGCTGGTTTAGTTGCATAAGCCATGACTGATTGGCATATGAACTGCATATTTATATATTTTTGGGGTTGGATTTCGAATAGTCTTTGAATACTGACTATGTATAGCAGTACTCCAGGTCTTTACAATGTATATGTGAGCGTAGTTGCATTATTTGAGGCGTATAAGGACCAGCATCAACCAAAAGGTAGCGATGTTCATCTGACTCATTCTCCTGACATATATTATACGCCCAGAGTAGTAGACATTTCATTCCAAGCTGTGCTCCAAATGTATGCAGTTGTGACTCTAGACGCAAAGATGGTAGGAAGAAGAACCAGCATATATTCTGTGTCATTAACTGGCTGGCTGGATGGTTAGCATAGAGTGAATGCCACATGCAAAAGAGACTGATGTTCAGGTGTCACCCATTGGTGGCAATGCGTGCAATTACTGGGCTAGAGCTAGACTCATGCGAGAAGACATCAAGCACAATAATGCTCTGCCCCTCCTGTTTGGTATATTTGACCAGAGATATAGCCTTACACCCTTTTATTAGCATCAGTTCAATGCCTCGTTTTTGAAGTTGCTGCTTGGACTCCACATATTTGTCCAGGAGCTGGTCATAGTGAAAGTAGATTCGCTTTGGCACTGGCGTTAGGAGCTCAGGATTACATATAATGTGAAGGCATAGATGTGTTTTACCCGACTGGCTTGCGCCCACAAACAGGGCATGATTGGGAAGCTGTAGACGTCTATCAAAGCTGAGATGGGCTGTAGGCTCCATGTACAAGACGTTGCGGAATTAGTTCTACAGCCAATGTGACATGTCCTATGTCAGCTTATGTAAGCATTGCTTGCTCTGACAACTGGTGCACTTCTATATACCCTGTTGATGGTATATTATTGTTTAGCAATGGGACCCAGGGTGGGGTGGCAGACAGAGATTTGATGCTTAGCACCTGCTTTAGCTCTGTGTTTACAGGTTGAGGCTGAACAAAATCAGCAATAATAAGCGCATTCACTGAAAGACCTGAGATGCCAGCCAGCTGAGCATAATATGGCTCCTCCAAGTCTATCTGGGAGGGTAGGTGATAGCTAAACTGTATTATCTGGGAGGATATTTAGTTTTGCACCTCTGCCCCACTGCTGTCTATGACAATGACTTTAGCCATGTTCCATTCTTTTGCACAGTTTATGTTTTTCTTTCCCTCAGCTACCTTTTATAGCTTTTTCTATTTGTTCGTACTCATTTCGAATACCTATTTTTACATACACCTCCATTTTAGTTTGCCTTGATTTTTCAGGGTATAGGTAGTTGTGCAAATAAGCTGTATACCTTCCACTTCCAGTGCTTTGCTTTTTCTACCTAGAACAAGTATATGGCGCAAAGCGCAATAGGTGACCGCGGAGCGCTTACACATCCACATGTAGTAAAATCCAAAAATTAAGGCAAAATTCTGCTGTGAAGGTGATCATTGCATCTCAAAAGGAAAATTCTGTGGTTTCTCAACCATTTTCAAAAGTAAGCACAGATTTGGAATCGTTATATACGACTTGTGAACAAAAAAACTCAAGTCGTCTGTGCAATTATCAGCCGTTCAGCTGCTACTAATTATTGATGCTATTGTCATGCATGAAAGTTTGTCACTCAAGAGGGCAAGTCTGTGGTTTCTCAACAATTTTCAAAAGTAAGCACAGATTTGGAATTGTTATATACGACTTGTGAACAAAAAAACTCAAGTCTTCTGTGCAATTATCAGCCGTTCAGCTGCTACTAATTATTGATACTATTGTCATGCATCAAAGTTTGTCACTCAAGAGGGCAAGTCAGTGGTTTCTTCGGGCCCTTCGGGCCGCTCCGCGGTCAATAATCCCTAGCCTGTTTCACAGTGTAAATCTGCACAGAGTAGGTGCATACCTTTTCTTTCCAGCACTTTACTTTTTCTACTTAGAATATTCTTTGGCCGCGCCTCTTTGGCCACACCTCTTTGTTGCTGTGGCCGTCGCCTACACGACGCTGAAGGACATCAAAAAGAAGGCTGGTGACAGCATCTCCAATCACGTTGAGCTGGCGGTGGATGACGTGGACGATGGTCCTCGCAGCGAAAGCACCAAGGACACCAAGCGCATCAAGCTCTCTGGACCAACCGACCGTCTCAGCTGTGCCCACATGCATGTACTCAAGATTCGCCAGGGTCCAGAGTCTGGTGACAACGCCGTCTACGTCCAAGCCTGCTACAACAATGAGCGGGTTCTTTTAGCTTTAGTCATCCCTTCACCTTTGACCTTTTTTGGTATCAGGTATGCTTTGTCACTGAGACTGGCCTCTATGTCTCCCGCAGCCAGCTGGAGTTTGGTCAGGACACCAACTGATTCAAATGATAGCCAGCTCATAGTTCTAGACTGTTGTTTTTGTTGTTGTTGTGTGTGAAGAGACCCAACTACTGGAGACTGATCAAAAAGGCATATCATGCATCAATGGAAATCCATGGGAAGGGCTTCATCATCATCACAAGGTTCCACACTGTCTGGCTCCCTTGCACCAGACCTGTAGCCTGTAGGTACCTAACCTCTTTGATGCGATGTGGATCCGTCTCAGCCATAATCCTGCTCGCCATACACTCGTCATCAAAGTATTCTACATCATATTTCTAATATATTTAGTCATGCTATTTAGATATATTTCTAACTTGCTTTCTTGTACATGTAGTACTGCTCCGTGCTTACAAATTCTATGCCATCTATATGTAGGCGTGGGCAGGGGTAGAAATTGGAGAAGGCGTTCCATCCGCTGAAGAATTTGGTCACGCGCTGCTGTTGTAGGGCATACCTACAATTTCATTATCTTAGTTAGATTCAGTACCACAGATGTTTGCTTACGCCAGGTGGGTATCCAGACCATCCACATAATCCTTAAGGCTTTTCATTATCTCTTCTCCTCACTTTTCCAGCAAATGAATCACTCTGACAGTTAGACAGTTGCTGCGTTGGTGTGTGTTGCATTTGCAGCAATTGAGCCAGCCAATCGGGTGGCTAGGTGCTGGTGGGCTGTCCATCTTCGCGCCGCTGTCATTCAATCGCAACGTCCTCCCTCCAACTATTCCGTCCATCTTTAGCCCCCACCTACTTTTCATCTCAACCCCACATCCCTTCCCTCTCACCCTAATCTTGTCATCGATGAGTAGAAGTGAGAAGAGGGAGCAGGGAAGACGAGAGTGGAGTGAGGATGGCATTCGTCACACCTTGGCGACTAAGGCAGCCTCAGCGAAAGGCCATCCTTCTAATGCCATCAGCAAAGGTTCCTTCTCATTCATTCCCCTCCCTCTTACCCTGCCCTAAACATTGTCCAATTTTAGTACATCTCAGAATAGACCCAGTCTAGGATTTAGTGATTTCAGCTATTTTTTATCAGGCCGAACTGAGCTAAAAGCTTAGGATTGGGAGAGAATTGGAAAGTAAGTGAGGTAAGGTCATAGTGCATTGGTTGTGTCTGTGTTACTCCCTGCTCCAGACTGTCATCTTCGCCTTTTGATTCCCTCTTAGAATGAGAGGAGCTCTGGCAGTCCTCGTTCCCTTCTCCCCATTCAACCTTCTTTTATCTCGCTTTTGCATGCTTATTTCTGCCTCGGCCTCTCGAACCCCCTCCAACTCCACTCTTTACAATTCATTTAAGCTTCTCTTTTAGCTTTAATTTCAAATTATAATCATAGTCCTGACTTTCTAAACCTTTTGTTCTTCAGGCTGAGCAAACCAAAACGAATGCTAACAGATCTTAGGCAAAGTACACTAGGCTAAACTGCGCGGATCTTGTAAAAGATTACTAACTTTCGTGAGCTGATTGTGTATACATGTCCCTGCCCAGTTCCGGATTCAGTATTCATTCTAAAATCAAAAGTTGGCCAAGCTCAGATGCTTCATCATCATCAAAGACCGCCCTACCTCCAGCGTCCTCTCCTTCAACTACACCATCCAGGTCTCTCCTTCTTCAGCTTTGTCCTTGGTCGCCACCCGGATGGGACTGTGTCTTTTGTGGTTTCCAACAGACTGGTAAGACAGGGAGTGGATGGAAGGAGCTGCTGCAGCTTGACTGGCCCAGTGGCAGTGCACCAGTTTCTTCATCTGCTGCCCCAGCAGGGCACTCGTGACCCCACTGCAGCGCCAACTGTCACCCATTCACCGAGGACCAATGCGTCAGCCTTCCCCAGCTCCCACTGCCTCTACTGCAGCTCTCTTCGCCAATCGCAATTTGCTCTGGCTAGCCAGTCCTTTCACCATTGCCAGCCACAGTTTGGCCGCTTTCCTTTTGGGTCACACTTTTTTGTCATAGTCTGGGCACCATTGAAGCAATTAGTTACTGAACCTAGGAATGAGAGAATACAGGGTGATTGAAAATCGATATGACTGAGAGTATTAGAAGAATAACAGAAATAGGAATTAAAATTGAGTACAGTGGATGATGAAATAGGTTTTGAGGCGGAGCAGAAGTGAGCATGAAAAGCGAGAGAAAGAAGGTTGAATGGGGAGAAGGGAAGCGGGGGCTGCCGAGAGCTCCTCTCGTCTATCAAGGCGAAAATATATCCAAGGGAGTAGGGGAGGCGGCGATGCTATGCCTCCTCCTTCTTTCCTTCTTCTCCCTCCTGCTTTTGCTCAGTTCACCTAATAAAAAATAGCTGAAATCACTAAATCCTCAACTCGATCTTATTCCTAATATTACTAAAATTGGACAATGTTTAGGGCAGAATAAGAGGGAGGGAATGAAGAGAAAGAACCTTTGCTGATGGCATTAGAACGTTGCGCTCAATCGCCATGGTGTGACAAATGCCCATCCTCACTCGACTCTCGTCTTCCCTGCTCCCTCTTCTCACTTCTACTCATCAATGACAAGATTAGGGTGAGAAAGGATGTAGGATTAATGAAAAGTAGATGGGGGCTTAAAGATGAACAAAATATTGGAGGGAGGACGTTGCGATTGATGAGCAGCGGCGCGAAGTGGGACAGCCCACCAGCACTAGCCACCAATTGGCTGGCTCACTCATTGCTCCAAATGCAACACACACCAACGCAGCAACTGTCTAACTGTAGAGTGATTCATAGTGGAATAGTGAGGGAAAGAGATAATGAAAAGCCTTAAGGATTATGTGGATGGTCTGGATACCCCACCTGGCATAAGCAAACATCTGTGGTACTGAATCTAACTAAGGGTGATGAAATTGTAGGTATGCCCTACAACAGCAGCGCGTGACCAAATTCTTCAGCGGATGGAACGCCTTCTCCAATTTCTACCCCTGCCCACGCCTACATATAGATGGCATAGAATTTGTAAGCATGGACAGTCTACATGTACAAGAAGCAAGTTAGAAATATATCTAAATAGTATGACTAAATATATTAGAAATATGATGTATAATACTGTTGAATAACAAGTGTATGGCGAGCAGGATTATGGCTGAGATGGATCCACATCGCATCAAAGAGGTAAGGTACCCTACAGGCTACAGGTCTGGTGCAAGGAGAGAGCCAGAGCATGAATGCTTGTGATGATGATGAGCCCCTTTCCATGCGATTTTCATTGATGCATGATATTGCCTTTTTAATACATCTCCAGTGGTTGGTTCTCTTCACACACAACGACAACAAAAAACAACAGTCTAGAACTTATGAGCTAGTTATCATTTGAAATAGTGTGGTGTCCTGACCAAACTCCAGCTGGGTGCAGGGGGTCATGGAAGCCAGTCTCAGTGAATTGAAAGCATTACCTGATACCAAAAAAGGTCAAAGGTGAAGGGATGACTGAAGCTAAAAGAACCCGCTCATTGTTGTAGCAGGCTTGGACGTAGACAGCGTTGTCACCAGACTCTGGGAGCCTGAGCGGATCTTGGGGGTGTGTGCATCTGGCCCGCCGCACCTGAGTGCGTCGGTTGATCCAGAGAGTTTGATGCCGCTTGGTGTCCTTGGTGCTTTCGCTGCCGAGAGGCCGTTGTCCACGTTGATCCACCGCCACCTCCAACGTGATTGGGGGTGCTCTTACCAGCCTTCTTTTCGATGTACTTCAGCGTCTGCGTGGGCGACAGGGAGCGCAGGCAAAGAGGGTGTGGCCGGAAGGAGGGGCGCGGCCAAAAACCAACAATATTTATTAAGTAGAAAAAGCGAAGTGCTGGAAAAGGAAAGGTCTCGCACCTACTCTGTGCAGACTTACGCTGCTGGAACAGGCTCGGGTTTATTGGCCGCGGAAGCGGCCCGAGAAGGGGCCCGAAGAAAAAACTGACTTGTACTCTTGAGTGACAAACTTTGATGCATGAGCAATAGTTTCGATAATTAGTCAGCAGCTGAACGGCGCGATAATTGCACAGAAGACTGGAGGATTTTTGTTCGCAATTCGTGTGAGAAGATTCCAAAATCTGTGCTTACTTTTGAAAATTGTTGAGATATTCCGCAGACTTGCCTTCTTGAGTAATGACAACAATTTCAAGTATGACGATGGCATGCAATAATTAGTAGCAGCTGAAATTCGGTTGATTAATTGCACAGACGACTTGCAGTTTTTTTTGTTCACAAGTCGTATATAACAACAATTTCCAAATCTGCCCTTACTTTTGAAAATGCAGTTCCCAAGAAAAAACCGCAGGATTTTCCTTTTGAGGATGCAATGATCAGCCTTTACATCAGAATTTTGCCTTAAATTTTTTGGATTTTACTACATGTGAATAAGCGCTC
>JASANA010003237.1:0-18444 GCA_030248095.1 Ptycholaimellus sp. GST1_10 | reverse complement strand
GATTATCGCTTCCAATTAAACTCGGATGCACGAAATCAAACTACTATCTTCCTCCTTACAACTCTTCCACCTTTCGTGAACAAAAATCAAAATCAACAATATCAGAACAAGACTAAAATGCTACAGCATGAGCAGCTTATGAATTGTCAACTCATAAAAAAGAACTACACGAGGCGTGTCAAAAAATCGAGAAAAGTTTTGATTGAAATTAAAAACCATTTTGAGTTAAATTTTAACAGGTTCATTCAATGGTGTTAGAAGTGGGAAAAAAGTGGAAGAGAAAAGTGAAAACCTCTTTTGGAACCCTCGAGGTGGAAGCGGAAGTGAAAAGTAATATGTTTTTGGACCCTGCAGGTTGAAATGGAAGTGAAGTGTAACGTTTCACTTCTTTTCCACTTTCACTTTCCATTTGACTTTCCACTGATCTTCACTTTTTGAGTAAAAAAATCCGCCGTTTTTTTGCTGTTTGAGCACTTACAATCTCCAAATTTTCTCATTTTTGCGCTAAGGTGGGCCTTGAAATAGTGATCTGTGCGTTTGCTGGACATTTGTCCTCTGAAGGTGGCTCAATAAACGCGGTATTTTTTTCTGGCACCAGCAAGGTAGGCGGGTTTGGTTATCTCTTCCGCCAATGAACGATATCCCTCTCCTTCAGAAATCTCACCCCTCAAGGATGTCGCCTTGCAACTCCTTTTAATCCCCAGCTAGAGCTCAGCTGCAGAAAGAATGTTTTCTAAGATGGGTGTACGAAATAGTCTATCCCAGAAACAGGTCCAGTCAGAAATCCTTATGCAAGTCAATTATTGGGCTGGCGCGAGGGAGCATAGCGACCGTCAGCGCCCAGCCCCTCTTTTTGACCCAGGTGTATGTTTTGAGGGTTATTGCCAGATCTTAAAATTGATAAGCCTTTTTCTCGTCACATATTGAGCCAATTCTTCTGATTTTTTTTGCAATGGAAAGAGCAACATCGAATTGTGGGGGGATCTCGCGAAAAACTGCATATAACTCAATAATTTTTAGAGAAAATTGCAAAACAAAAGTGCCGTACGAACTCCATCCCTTCCCTCCCCTTCCCTCCCCTTCCCTGCTTCGCATCTCCTCCATGTATGGATGTAGGTATTCATTCCCCCCCTTCCGTACAGTCTTTATTCAAGCATCTAGCCCTTCAGTCACCATGCTATATAGATGACCCCTGTGGTGTAGTGGTGCAAGCGATAGGACTGGAGGTTAACCTTAGAGGTTCGATTCCTCACTTGGCATCATACATGTCCCTACCCCACCCCGCCCCCCCATCGCCCCACCCCCGATTTTTACCAACCAACTCCAATTTGACAAAATTTTTGGAAAATTGTTAGTTAAATGAAATAAAGTCCTCACCAACTACCTAACTTTGGTCACAATTTAAGGGACCGGCGGCGGTGGTTAAAACCAACCAACTGCGGGGTGAATTCCATTTTAAATAGGGACATGTAGTTCGGCATAACTTTTTGACTGCTTTCAACGTTGAAGAATAACTGGTACCATCGGCAAGCCCAAACTAAGCTCTTTTCTCCCTAAAAAGTTGATTGCCCCGAGTTTAAAGCTAAACTAAATTGCCCTACTACTAGTAGAATCTGCTGTGTCACCTGTATTTTGCTTGAGCGCGCATGAAAAGAGCCCTAGAACTGCGCGCGAAAACAAAATGCAAATGCCCCACAAGCAGATTCCACTAGTAGTAGGGCAATTTCTTTGGCTTTAAACTCGGGGCAATCGATTTTTTTAGGGAGAAAAGAGCTTAATTTCGGCTTGCCGATGGTACCAGTTATCAGTTCCTCAACCTCAAGTAGGATTCTCTTTTGACTGTTTCAGCCGTACATTGCCTTGCATTGCTCTGTTTTGTTTCAGACACTCTCCCATGCAATTTGAAGCAATTTTGAGACAAATTGGGACGTTTTTATGCAAACAGACCAAAAAAAGGAAAAAAAGTGAAAACATTGTAAAAAGCGGAAAAAATTCAAATTTTTAAGTGTAACTAATTTTAGCTAAAATGTATGAGGGTGAAAGTGTAGCAAAATGATTGGGGTTTTACCTCACGAGGTGGAAAAGTGAAATGAAACTACCAAATAGTTTTACCTAACACCACTGGGTTCATTTAAAAAATCCACTAATTGATCATTCATAAGCAGGCGGCAATTTATGGCAGAACCCTGTCACCTAGATTATTCTAGTTTTTGTATTGTCTGTATTGTATTTTTGTATTTTTTTGTATTGTCATTTTTGACTTAAATGATAAGTTAATTCTGACCTTTACTAAATTATTTTTAAGCATCTTACAGAATAAAAACATATCAAAATTGAAGAGTGATTCAGATTAAAATAATTAAAAAAATGATTATACTGCAAATGTCAGCAAAATTTAACTTTACCTTAGCTAATTTTGATTAAATTTCATTTTTACTTGTTTTATTTGGTTACGCTTCATTTAGTCAATTTAAAAGTTTTTCATCATGCCCAAAAATCCATAAAAATTTCATCGATTTAACTTCAAAGTGTTAAATTACAGTTTAACATATTTTTTTATTTTATATTTCACTAATTTTTGTCCTCTTCGTGCCAAAATTGCCGCCTGCTTATGAATGATCAATTAGTGGGTTTTGTAAATGAACCTGTTAAAATTTTAACTCAGAATGGTTTTTAATTTAAATCAAAATTTGTCTCGATTTTTTGACACCTAGTCTAGTTCTGTTTTATGATTGACAATTCATAAGCTGATCATGCTGTAGCATTTTAGTCTTGTCTAGATCTTGGCCATGTGGAAACATATTTACTTGTCACATGAACAAGGCTTCAAAAAGACATTGGGGAAAAGGCATCGCTTGGTGTTATTGTTTGGTAGGTAAGCAAGTACTGGAGGCAAAATCTCGATTGCCAGTTCATGGACTAAAGCGCCATTGCGCCATTGTTAAAACAAACAGCAATTAAAACCCTTTTGCACGCAAGCTAACCTGAGCACCAGTTTAAATAATTCTATGCAGTTTGGCTTCAGCAAAATTTCTTTTATAGTTTCTAACAATTTCTAAAATGATGTTGGTTAGAGCTTTTGAATGATGTATATATGTCCTTAGTTTTAACCAAAATCTAAAGAGTTGTAGCTTTCCACATGCAGATCTTGAGGGCCCATTCATAACAAGGGCGCTGTCGCATGAAGCTCAAACCTATTGCATGCGAGCTAACTTGACCAACAGTTTATTTAAACAACTGCGCAGTTTCTTGAAATTTAAACATTAGGGTTTTTTCAAATTTATAAAAAAACAAGGCCAAAATCAAAATTTCACGATTTTGGTCATCGAGATCTCGATTAGAGCTTTCGATTGATACATAGATGTTCTAGGTTTAAATCTATATCCAAGGAGTTCTAGCTCGCGACATGCAACCGCCCAAAAACTCGATCACCCATTCATGACTAGGGCGCTGTCGCGCCCTAGGAATTAAACTGTCGCGCCCTAGGAATTAAATCATTAATGGAAAACTCCGCAAAAGCCAAATTTCAACTTTCATCGTAAAGTGACAACTCATGGGTGCTGTATTTAATGAACATTAGCATCTCTTGGGTAAAGTACGACATATACAACTACAAACGCAAAAAGAAAGCTGCATTACACAACATAAACAGTTGCCAAACCAGTTCAAAGCCTCTGCTTAGCAAGTTTTCAATAAACACAAACACACAACACACAAGAATGGATAACCCAAAACAAACAATTGAACCTAAAACAAACAAAACAAACCACTTATTTAGCTCATCAATCACTAACTCACTCGTTAATAAAGCTACACTTAAAGCAAGCCACAACATGAGAAACCCACAACAAAGTTTAAGAGAACAGTCCTATCCAAAAAAGAACAAAATCACAAAACAAATGTGGCGTATCAAAAGCCAGTTCTGTTTGACCTTGAGAGGCTGCACCACCCTGCTCCTTCTTCCGGTGACCTTGAAAGGCGGCACGGCCTTGCTGCTCTGAGCCTTCAGTGTTGATCTGAACTTGTCCCTTTTGCTCCTACCTTTTCCCAGCCTTGGTGAATGTTACAATGAATAGAAATCAGCTATGATACTGCTGTCCAATACACCACAGCGTTTGGTACAGAGAGTGCAGTTAGCTAATTAGCTGTACTATACAATCAACCACCTCTACATGGCCCTGCATTTTGCTCACTGTGCAATTTCTGCTCATTTTGCTTTTGATCTTGCCGCCTTCTAAAATGGCGTTCAAGTCAAATTCACCAAGCTATTGCAACCGGACAGCATAACAAAAACAGCCTACAATTGCCTGCCTTTTGCTTTGCCAGCAACATTGCAGCTCCAAGTTTTACATTATCCTTGGACGGATTTTGCAAAACTCTCCATGTCACCTATGACATCAGAAAACATCATTGACTTCAACATTGCTGCATTGGGATTGAAAATGAACTGAAAAGTTCCTTTTCAAACAAGCATGCCTTCTATGATTTCACTTTATCCTTCTGGATTTTGTGAAACCATATTTGCCGGCAATCAAGATAAGAAACGGCGTTGCTACTTGGGCATCAAAAATTAATTGAAAAGTTTCTTTTCATGCCATCTCCACAAGCATTGTTGATGGAATTTCATTATCCTTAAACGGATTCTGAAATTCTCTCTACTGCTGCCAGCAGGACAGCCAAAAACGACTTCGCTGCTGGAGTTTGAAAATTGGCCACTGCCAGTTTTCAAAGCTCACTGCTGCCAGCTGCAATCTGCACTGGCCAATGTCAGTTTACCAAATCCTTTTGGATTCCATAAACTTTAGAGCATCACTGGAAACATGTCAGACTGATTCAGAATCGGCCATTGTCTTTTGCTATCTCCCATTTAGTCTTCACCGAATCTTTATGATTTGCAAAGACTTGAGACTACTACAAATGACAAGCAATGAAACCAATTCAGAATCAGCCTCCACCTCCCTGGTCATCACCAGTGTTGGCAAGTACGGCCTCCTGGACTCAGTCCACCTCAGCATCTGCAACTTTCCGATCACCCAGTCATCCAGCTTGCTTGCCATTGGCTAGAAGGATTCTTCATGGCTGCTGTCAACTGCCAGCGCAGCGCATTCCAGACTTTCAGCATCTGCATCTGCTCTGACATTGACTTTGGCCACAAAGGCTCCAGCAAGGACCCTTTGAGCACCACCTTCTGCCCACCTCTGAAGACAGCGTAATGCCCTGAATGACTAGCGCTACCTTCACAATGGCTTCATGGATGGCGTCAGCCTCTTCAAAGCCTGTGGCAAGTTTGGCATCATGGACAGCATCCACTGCAACCTCTGCCACTTCAAGCCTGCCTTCAGCAATAGACAGCTGGCCTCCAAGACCCCATTCTGGGGTGGGTTCCACGTCAGTAGGACACCCATTCCATGTCGATGTCCAATGCTGTCCACAACGTGGAATAGACGTCATCAATCTCTGCTGACACTGACGTGGAACAGATGTCAACGTGGAACATGAGTCCAAAGGCATCCATCAAGAATTCAGACATTTGTGCTGACACCCATTTCATGCAAATTAGGCTGAAATGACAAAAACGGGAAACAATTTGCATTTATTACTTATATAAATTTTCAACCAGCAATCAAACTAACATTATGTCAAAGCAAGTAAAATAGCAGGTAAAATACAACACTGTGTTTTAAACCAACAAGTATATGGCGCAGAGCGCAATAGGTGACCGCGGAGCTTCACAACTTGAGAATTCACCATTTAACCGCTTTTAAACCTTTCTACGCAAAAAAGTAATGTTTCAAAAGCTTAAATTCCGGGTCCACCCCTCCATATCTGCTTAAAATTTTATTACCTATCAGGAAAAAAAGGTTTGTCAAAATCCGTTGAGAATTAAGCCTTTAACAACATACCGCATTTTTCAACCTTTCTACCCGAAAAAGTAATGTTTCAAAAGTTAAAATTCCGGGTCCACCCCTCCATATTTTCTTAAAATTTTATTACCTTTCAGGAAAAAAAAGTTTGTCAAAATCCGTTGAGAATTGAGCCTTTTACAGCATACCCCATTTTTCAACCTTTCTACCCGAAAAAGTAATGTTTAAAAAGTTCAAATTCCGTGTCCACCCGTCCATATCTTCTTAAAATGTTATTACCTTTCAGGAAAAAAAAAGTTTGTCAAAATCCGTTGAGAATTGAGTCTTTAACAGCATACCTCATTTTTCAACATTTCTACCCGAAAAAGTAATGTTTCAAAAGTTCAAATTCCGGGTCTACCCCTCCAGATCTTCCTAAAATAGCATTACCTTTCAGGAAAAAAAAAGTTTGTCAAGATCCGTTGAGAATTCGCCCGTGGACAGCATTTCCAGATACCTATACACATGAGGACAAAAGTTTCGTAACCTCTATAGACCGCGGAGCGGCCCTTCGGGCCGCTCCGCGGTCAAAAACTAGCCATGTAGCTACTAAAACTAGCCAAATATAAAATAAAACAATATATCTCGTGACCAATATAAATTGGTAAATAATGTAAATGACCAATGTGACCAATGTTAATAGGTACACCACCAACGTTATTTTTTGGCATGAAATGCCTATTCAAAATGTTTACTGCAAAACATATTTGCAAACATAAATTCCAAGAATTTCTTGTGTTTAGTTTGAAAAGTTGCTTCACATTACAAAAACGGTTATAATTCAAATATTAAAACATAATATAAAAACGGTTATTATTCATTAAAAATATAAAGTACATGTAAAGCTATATTGTTTGAAAAGCTGCTTGTTTTTAGTGCCAGCATGTATGATTTACAGTACTATATTATTTTATAATCAATTATTATTTTTTATTATTATATTTTTACAGTGTAGATTTTTTAGTTTTGATCAAAAATATGTAAAAATTATTAAGAAAACCTTGAAAACCACAAGAATGCCCTTCAATATGAGTGTCCACAAAAATGTCCACATGTGTCTACAGGGTCCCCCCTGTAGACACTTTGCGGACATTGTCCGCAGGGATGGTGGACATTGTCCGCAACATGGAACAGGTGACGACAAGGTGTCCACATCCGCATCCACTGCGGACGCGGACGGACGCAGACACAAAATGTCTGCATCTACTGTGGACGCGGACAGACATGGAAAAGGTGTCCGCGTCCGCGTCCGCAGTGGACGTGGACATGTCCGCGTGTGTCCGCATGGACATATGTTTTGTACATGTCCACAAAAAAAGTAGACACGATGTGGAACCCGCCCCTGATCAACTACAGCCACTGCTTACTGCCTTGCGCTCAGCTCCGGCATCAAGCAGACCAAGTTCAGAATCATCGCCATCTTCAACCTCTGCAACTGCCTCCTCATACTCCACCCAGCAGTACAGCTTCATGGAGATCTGGCCACAAGAAGCCGTCCTCTCCAGACCCAGGCACTGCCAATCCACTTGCCTTCTCATACTCAACCCAGCAGTAAGTGGTTGGCCTTGTACCTGGCCTATGGGAACCTGGACAGCTTCCTGATCAGCTTCTGCCTGCAACCTGACAAATTGTTCAATTACAGCCAATTTGTCATCTGCAAAGACTTTGCACTATCTACTAAGATATGCAAACCTCAACCTTGCTTCTCTCCAACAACTCCAAATTGGCAAGAGTTCAGCTAAGGCCTAAAGTCTACATAAACTCTTTCTATGCCTTTGTGGAGTGGTCAACTTGGCAGGCACAATGTGCTTTGCGATTTGCCTTGGCAACCAAATCGCAGCCCAGCCTCTCAAGTTCACCACCCCCGTCATCCCAAGCTGCGTTTTCTCAGCGCAGCTGTCAACTCAAGTCACTTGCGTGGTTGTCATTCTGAGCTGCATTCTTTTCATTGCAGCCGTCAACCCAAGCCACCTAGACACCTGTCATCCCAAGCTGCATTCCTTTCATTGCAGCCATCAACCCGAGTCACTGGCACACCTGTCATCCCAAGCTGCATTCTTTTCAGTGCAGCTGTTAAACTGGCCGACCTGTCCACTGTCGCCAGAAGCAAGCAGAAAGTATCTTACTTTGTCACACCACTTTTGAAAGGTCGTCATAACTCATTGATGCCAATGACAAAAATTAGCATGGCCAGAGGCCTTTATGCCCTCCCTCCTGCTCTAGCTTGCACCAGGCGCATCCACGATGCCAGCCTTGCAAGCCCGCCAGCCGCAACACTGAGACACACTTCTGCCCCCTTCATACCCTCCTCCATCCCTACTTTCTTGCCACTGGGAGAGAAGGGTACCCTGAACCTGAGCAACAATGCCGGCCAACCAGGCCAAAGCCTAGCAGTGCCACAGACAGATGGACAACTCCCTCACCAAACATGCCAATGTCATTGCCAATGTCACTTTTAAGTCACCTCTTTCACTCTCCACAGACACTGAAGACTAGCTTCTTCTACTGCCACCACAAGAACATTGTACAGTTTGCCATCTGTGTATCTGCAAGTCTTCACTGCATCCTTCATTCCATCCCTCCATACCACAGCCTCCATACCACAGCCGGCAGCATTTCTTCCCTGCTCAGCAGCTATGGAGGAGTTGAAATGCATGTGGCACAAGCCTATGGCTATCTGTTTCTACTTGGCCTACTTCATCAAGTTTAAAGTCAACCAGTTTGCCTTTGACTGTGACATGGAATAGGCACAGGCCAATGGCCACTACAAGTTCACCCTGTCCCTGCAATCCCTCTCCAGCAGCCTTCCTCTGTGGACTCCGACTGTGGATGGGAATCAACAAACAGCAGAACTGAGTTTCAACTGCCAAGCCTTTCTTCTCTAGCAGCCTTCCTCTGTGGACTCCGACTGCAGACCTGAAAGTGGCAAAATGACACAATGCCTGTCATTAGCAATTCCTTTACAGCAGCCTTCCTCTGTGGACTCCAACTGTGGATTGAACTGCAATCTCAGAAGCCAGCAGAAAGCCCTGTTTAAGAGCTAATAGGAGCCAGCAGGCAACAATCTACTTAGCCTAGTTGTTTCTCTCTTCTGTTGCCCTTATGGGGGGTAGGCAGGAGAGGTCGCAAGGGCACACCCTGCTCCACTCTGCCCGCTTTGCTGAGGAAGGGGGGGGGGAGCCAGCAGGACTCCATGTATGGGATGGCCAACATCAGAGTGGCTGTCATGTGAGGGCACCTTCAAAGCCCCCTTGTTCCTTCTCTCTTTGGAGGCACTTCGGCCCACTAGTTACTCTGCAAAGGCTGCCTGAAGGCCTTTTGCCACCTTGAGCCATCAACGGATGGAAGGAGGATGCAGAGGAGAGCAAATTTGTTCTATGGAACTCTGGCTGACAAACACAGAATTTGTGACTGTGCAGGCCTACTAGGTGGCCAGGAATGCGCCGCCTCACTGTACACACCACCCTTCAGCACCACACACACAAGCGCTCCCCTGCTCCCCCCAGCCTTCACAAGAGAGGGGGCCTGCAAGAAAAGCAGCAAAGAGAGAGAGAGAGAGGACTAATGGCCTCTCCCTCCAACCGCATACGTTTTTGCACAAGGGGGCAAAAAGCAGCCTCTACTGGAGCTGCAAAAACTGCGGACAACTAATGACTCTACTCTGCCACCACACCTTTCTTTTTGCGCCCCTTGCAAAAAGCAGCCTCCACAAACACTGGCTCTCATTTGTCAGCTCTAATCATCCGGATCTTACCGATCTCCTTCCTCTACCTAATTGCCTCATCCCTCAGTGCCTTCTTCAAAGAGGCCTAACAATGGCTGATGCAACGAAAGTCTTCCCACCACCCCCAGAGACACAGACCTCTGCTCAGGCAGCCTTGGCCTTCCTCTCTCAGCACCTGGAAACTTCCCCATGCCCACCGCCACTGCTGGCCCTACACCCCTGCTACAAATGCCCTCATCTGCCTATGCCCCACAGTGAAAGATGAAGCCACAGTTCTTCCAGCAGCACTCCAGAGTGGCCAATCTCAGCCAAATAGGCTTTGGCCTCCCTCTATTGGAGTCCAGAAACTCTTCCCCCACTTCTAAACACTGATGGCTCTATCCACCCATCTACCCCTGCCCCCGGGTGGACAAAGGGTACCTGACCAGTACGCAACCAACAATGGAGCACTTCCCTTCCTCTGGAACCACCATCCGCTCCACCACAGTACTACCAAACACAAAAATATTCAAGAGCTGTGCCAAACATGGACATCTGAGATGGCAACACAACAGATAACAATATCAAGTGGCTACTGAGCCAATGCTCTCTGGCTCTGCCAATGCCAATGATGGAGAGAAAGCCAACTGTTTCTCACAGGGCCCCCTTTAACAACTACTACATCAGACTCAGCTGGGATGTCTGCAGTTGACAAGAACAGTTGCAATCTCCGGCTGGCTCCTAAACCCCCCCCCCCCGAAGATATACACCCCCCCCCCGAAGATTTACACTCCCCCCCCCCCCGAAGAATAACAACCCCCGAGGGTACTATATTGAAAATTTTTTTATTGCCTTAACATACTTCTCTTTACATATCTCAAAATTTAAACTCACGGAATTTTTTTTTTGACCGCGGAGCGGCCCGAAGGGCCGCTCCGCGGTCTATAGAGGTTACTCAACTTTTGTCCTCATATATATATGTGTATATATATATGTTCCTGGAAATGCTGGGAACGGGCGAATTCTCAACGGATTGGGACAAACTTTTTTTTCCCTGAAAGGTAATGCTATTTTAGGAAGATCTGGAGGGGTAGACCCGGAATTTGAGCATTTGAAACATTACTTTTTTGGGTAGAAATGTTGAAAAATGGGGTATGCAGTAAAATGCTCAATTCTCAACGGATTTTGACAAACTTTTTTTTTCCTGAAAGGTAAAAATATTTTAGGAAGATCTGGAGGGGCGGAACTGATCCCGGAGCATTTGAAACATTACTTTTTTGGGTAGAACTTTTGATAAATGGGGTATTTTGAGAAATGGCGAATTCTCAACGGATTTGGACAAACTTTTTTTTTGCTGAAAGGTAATAACATTTTAGGAAGATCTGGAGGGGTGGAACTGGTCCCGGAGCATTTGAAACATTACTTTTTTGGGTAGAAAGTTTGAAAAATGGGCTATGTTGAAAAATGGTGAATTCTCAACGGATTTGGACAAACTTTTTTTTTTGCTGAAAGGTAATAACATTTTAGGAAGATCTGGAGGGGTGGAACTGGTCCCGGAGCATAGGAAACATAACTTTTTTGGGTAGAAATTTTGAAAAATGGGGTCGGTTGAGAAATGGCGAATACTCAATGGATTTGGACAAACTTTTATTTTGCTTAAAGGTAATTAAATTTCAAGAATTTCTGGAGGGGTGGAACTGGTCCCGAAGCATTTAAAACATTACTTATCTGGGTAGAAAGTTAGAAAATTGCAATATGCGGTTTTTGCACTGTAGTACCTGAAGTCTTAAGAATTGCACAGAAGAGTTGCTTTTTTTGTTCACTAGTCTTATATTTCGATTCTAAATATGTGCTTACTTTTGAAATTGGTTGAGAAACCACAGGCTAGATTTTTGAGTTGCAAAGTATCATATAAAGGATGCGCTCCGCGGTCACCTATTGCGCTTTGCGCCATATACTTGTTATATAAACAACTATATACCTACTTTTTACTAGTTAGTCTGCCTACTACCAGGAGTAGTACTAGGATACTGTTTACGGCAACCCCTTAGGCTTAGTCAAAATGCGCGTATACTGTGGCAGTACCACCCATAGTTGCTTAGGAGCCATGGTCCATACTGTGGCAGTACCTACTAGTTGCTTAGGAGCCATGGTCCATACTGTGGCAGTACCTACTAGTTGCTTAGGAGTAAAAAGTAGGTATTTAATCATCTACATGAAAATTCCGTGAGTTTAACTTTTGAGATATGTACAGAGAAGTATGTTAAGGCAATAAAACAAATTTTCAATATAGTACCCTTCGGGGGGGGTGTGTATATCTACGGGGGGGGTGTTATTCTTCGGGGGGGGGTGTATATCTTTGGGGGGGGGGGTGTTATTCTTCGGGGGGGGGGGGGGGGGTTCTAGGAGTCAGCCCAATCTCCTATACAGAGCCATCACAAACCCGTGCTCTCTCCCGCCATCTCAACTTTCCATGCAAGCACTGACAGACCTACCACCCACTGGAGGTTGTCAGAGCCTCCTGCCAGCTGCCACCATGCCACCAGCTTCTCAGGCCTCTGACATGCTGCTGAAGGCTGCCAGGTCTTCTGTGCTCGATTCAAATTGGGCCTTGAATTCGAGGTAGGTGGTAGCTTAAACCTTACAAGTTTGAGGCGGTGGAAGATATTGGCCTAGAACCGATTCAAATTCACTTCTTGGAAGCCTACCAAGGCCTTGAAAATGCTACCCTGGCCTACCCATGGTAGCAAGTGGCCTCCCATTAATTTTAATGATAATTTAATGGGAGACATATGTTTCTTGATTGACTGCATCCATCTTATGACAGTAAAGGAACCCAAATGTAGTGCTTTGAGCATGGATTAGACTAGAAGGACATTTCTATATAATGTCAGTAGATATCACCACTCCTCAGCAAGATAAAAGGGTGAATAAAAGCAAGACTATGTTTGCCCAGTTTAGCACTACAGACTAAAAACAGAACTCTTTGAAATAAAACTAGGGTGATTGGCCAATTTTCGTGTTCTGATATGCTGTGATGGGCATCCATGACGCAATAAATAGCAATAAGCTCAAACCTTAACCTCAAGCCACTTTTCAATCCCTCTTTCCAAGCGCTGTACCCAGAAGCTGCTGCTCATCCTCAAAGACCAAATAGGCCAGCAATATATTACCAAAGTCCAAAACAAGCCTTCATGTGACTGTAATAAATAAGGCTTTCCCCAAAACCTGGGAGAACCAGGCTACTTTGGTCTATGACAGATCTAGTTATTTAGACCTCATTGAGTGGATAACCTCCTTATTGCTCAACGCATTCATTCATAATTCTTAATCCCTCTTTCACTCCAATGCAGCATCACTCCCAGGATGTGGCCCTTATGCCCATCAACACTTCACCTAAGAAAATGCCGATGCCACAAGCACACATTATTCAGCAGGCAAAAAGATGGTTCCTTTCCTTTGCATAGCAAATACGCATGGATGTGGCACTGTGTGACACCAGACTTACTGCTAATTCTTGCTCCAAAAGCCTAGACATTTACCACCTTTTGCCATTCTGAGCTTTCATTGTCTTCCATTCGGGAGTTGCTGACCAGGAACTGCCCTCTCCCTCAAGCTTGATAAATCTGAAACTCAAACAAGTATATGGCGCAAAGCGCAATAGGTGACCGCGGAGCGCATCCTTTATCCTTTTAACTCAAAAATCAAGTATGTGGTTTCTCAACCAATTTCAAAAATAAGCACAGATTTAGAATCGACATATAAGACTAGTGAACAAAAAAATCAAGTCTTCTGTGCAACTCTCAAGATTTCAGGTACTACAGTGTAAAAACCGCATATTGCAATTTTCCAACTTTTTACCCAGAAAAGTAATGTTTAAATGCTTTGGGACCAGATCGACCCCTCCAGATCTTCCTAAAATGTTATTACCTTTCAGCAAAAAAAAGTTTGTCCAAATCCGTTGAGAATTCGCTATTTCTTCAACATAACCCATTTTTCGAACTTTCTACCCAAAAAATAATGTTTCAATTGATCTTGGACCAGTTCCACCCCTCAAGATCTTCCTTAAATGTTATTACCTTTCAGCAAAAAAAAATTTGTCCTAATCCGTTGAGAATACGCTATTTCTCAACATACCCCATTTTTCAAACTTTCTACCCAAAAAAGTAATGTTTCAAATGCTCCGGGAAAAGTTCCACCCATCCAGATCTTCTTAAAATTTTATTAGCTTTCAGGAAAAAAAAAGTTTGTCCAAATCCGTTGAGAATTCGCCATTTCTCAGCATACTTCACTTTTAAACATTTCTACCAAAAAAGTAATGTTTCAATTGCTCAAAAACCGGGTCTACCCCTCCAGATCTTCCTAAAATAAGATTAGCTTTCAGGAAAAAAAAAGTTTGTCAAGATCCGTTGAGAATTCGCATGGGGCCAGCATTTCCAGAAATACATATATACATATATACATATATATATATGAGGACAAAAGTTGAGTAACCTCTATAGACGCGGAGCGGCCCTTCGGGCCGTCTCTGCGGTCAAAAAACCCCAATCACGCTACTAAAAACACTGACGGAACACTTATTTTGGAATTAAAGGCTGTCTGAGCTACCCCAATGTGGTCTACTGCCCAGATGTAATGTTAGAAACCTAGGATTTTACATTCCAGGCTGCCTACCTCAACCAAGAATTGGAGGTAGGTTGGCCAAGACCAATTTGAATCACTCCCTACCTTGACCTTGAAGTCGAGGCTGACTTACCTCAAGTCCATGGTAGCTATCTACCCTAAAATAGCTATTTGAATTTGAAATGGGCACTGCTTGCTACTGCCAGCCTTCCAAGCCTCCAGCACAACACCAGAGGCCACTGAGACTTTCTGCCTTGGTTGAAGGACACCCAAGCCTCTGTCCAGATGCCACAAAGCTGCTCAGGACCCCCTGCCTGCCACAGCTTGTGGCCAATGCCATCTACTCACTGCTGCCGGTGGCCAAGGTCTCCTGTCTGCCACTGCTGACTGCCCGTACCTCCAGCCTGACGCTAGAGGCTGCTAAGGCTTCCTGCTGCTGCTGGAAGCTTTCCAGGCTTCCTGCCTGCTGCTGCCGGCTGCCCATGCCTCCAGCACAATGCTGGAGGCTGTCAAGGCCTTCTCACTATCAGCCGCCCAGGCCTCCAGCATGATGATGGAGACCACTAAAGCCCTCTACCTTCCCTTGCCAGCTGCCAGGGCAGTTCCTGCTGGCCACCAGAGGCTGCCAAGGACTCCCAGCTGCTGCCACCAGTTGCCCAGGCCTCCACCACGACTGGAGGCTGCCAAGGCTTCCTGCCACCGCCGGGAGCTGTCCAGACCATCTGCCTGCTGTGGCTGGCTGCCCAGGCCTCCAACACCAAGACCTTCTACACACCCCTACCTGCAGTTGGAGGCTGCCAAGGTCTCCCAGCTGCCACTGGCTAACAAGACTTCCTGCCAATTTGTTGGTGTGCAGGCAGAAGCCATTGGGGAAGCCATCCAGGATTCCGTAGGCCAAATATCCACAGACCTCATACTGCTGGGCTAGTAAGGAGGGGAGTGATAGTGGGGGTCATTGAGGAATTGGATGGGATGTCTTCCTAGAGGCAGAGCTTCATAGTGCTGTGTGTGTTCATGCAGTTGCCGGAGTTGAAGACAATGCAGATGCTGAACTTGGTCTGCTTGATGCTGGAGCAGAAGGCGGGCAGGAAGCAGTAGCCATAGATGATCAGAACAGAGTCTTGAGGCCAGTCATTGTTGCTGATGGCAGACTGGAAGTGGCAGAGGCTGCAGTGGAAGCCATCCAGCATGCTGCACTGGCTGCAGTCAGTGGCGTTTGGGATGCAGTTGTGGCCATGCAGTTGTGGCGTTTGGGATGCAGTTGTGGCCATGCAAGAAGCCACAGTGAAAGTAGCAGTAGTTGTTCAGAAGTTGTGCTGTCTTCAAGGATGGGCAGAAGGGGAAGGGCCAAGGTCTCTGGAGGAGCCTTTGTGGCCAGCATTGATGTCGGAGCATACGTAGTAGATGGAGGCTTTGAAGGCATTGCGCTCGCAGTTGACGCTGTCCATGGAGTAGTCTTTCTGGCTGCTGGCGGGCAGGCTGGGGTTGCAGGTGACTGGAAGGCCATAGAAGCTGCAGTGGGGGCAGTCCACTAGGCTGAGCCTGTTCAGGTCATTGGCAACCATTGAAGAGTAGAGGCCGATTCTGAATAAGTTTTGTTGCTTGTCTTCCAGTTATTGTTCAAAGAATTACATAATCATAAGAGATTCATAAATCTAGACTGGCGATGTTGAAAGACAGTGGCCAATTCTGAATTGGGCTGGTCTTTTCTCCAGCAATGCTTGAAGGTTTACAGAATCTGAAAGGATTTTGTAAATGGCTTTGGCCGGCAAAGATTGTTGCAGGCCGCAGTGAGTTTTGAAAACTGACTGGAGCCAATTTTTGAACTCTAGCAGCGAAGACAAAAATTTTGCTGGTTAGCTGGCAGCTGCAGGGAATTTCAGAATCCATTCAAGGATAATGAAATTGCCGTCAATGGTGCTTGTGTAGGCAGCATGAAAAGAAATGTTGCAGTTAATTTTTGATGCCCAAGCCGTGATGTCATCTCTTGTCTTGAGTGCCAGCATAGAATGATTTTGCAAAATCTGAAAGGATAGAGTGAAGTCATTGGAGATGTGCTTATTTTGAAAAGGAATTTTTCAGTTCATTTTTGGCCCCATTGCAGCAAAGTCAGTGGCAATGACGTTGATTGACATCATCGATAACGTGGAGAGTTTTGCAATATCTGTTCAAGGATCCATTTAAGGATAATGAAATTCCGTTGACGATGCTTGCAAAGATGGCATGAAAAGAAACTTTGCAGTTAATTTTTGATGCCTCAGTAGTGATGTCATGTCTAATCTTGGTTGCTGGCAAAGATGATTTCACAAACTCCAATAAGATAAAATGAAATCATGGAAGGCATGCTTGCTTGAAATGGAACTCTTCAGTTCATTTTCAATCCCATTGCAGCAATGTCAAAGGCAATGACATTTTCTGGCGTCATTGGTGAGTTTTGCAAAATCCATCTAAGGATAATGTAAAACTTGGAGCTGCAATGTTGCTGGTGAAGAGCGGATATTGAAAATAGGCTCAAAGTCAATTTTTAATTCCTGGCAGCGTAGTCACAGATGTTGTCAAATCAAAATTCACAAAGCTGGCCATGGCTGAGTGAAGTTCTGTCGCTGCAGGTGAGCTTGTCTGGCAGCGAAGCAAAAGGCAGTCGATTGTAGGCTGGTTTCAGTTTGATGTCCTGTGGCGGTAGATTGGTGACTTGAGCAGTTTGACTTGAATGCCATTGTTAGAAGGCGGCAAGATCAAAGGCTGAAGTTGTAGAAGAGGCGCAGTGGGCGGAAGTTGGGCATTGTAGAGGTGGTCAATTGGAGGGTACAGCTGAGCAAGCAAACCACTCTCTGCTACCAAACGCTGTGGTGTATTACAGCAGGAATGTAGCAAGAATCTCTTTAGTTGGGAGTCACCGAGCAGGGAAAAGGTAGGGGACAACAGGAGGGGGTAATAGACAAGACTGAACTGAACTCTCTTCTGCCCGCACCATTGGCTCAAGATCATTGAAACCAGCTAGCGAAACGCCACAGAGGAGGTGAAAATGGCCAAGTTAGAGCATTGAGGACACCAGCACACACCTCAACTCCTATCCTCCAGCCATTTGCAGCTTTGAGATCATAATCTGCCAATTTACTTTGATTGGAAAAGCAAGTAGATGTTATGCTTGATCTCTTTAGTCAGATGTCCTGGGTGCCAGAGGAAAGGCTCAAAACATCATGGAATACGGTAGATCCTCTCCTTGTCTGGTTGACATGCTGGAGGAGGGAGTGAAGGAGGTGCAGAAGCAGAGCCTGGTGAAGGTGAAGAGTCTCAGAGACCAGATTCTGCAGCTGATCTACGTTCTCCTCAGAGCGTTCTTTGCCTTGGTAGCTTATGACTCAGTCCTCTGCATTATTATTTTTACCTCTCCCGCTTCATGGCCTATGGACTGTCAGTCATTCACGCCATTTACAAGGTCTCTGTAATGATCAGCACTGTCTTGTCGAAATGCTGTCCTGACGGGCGTCCAGGGCCTGGTATCAGCCTAACGCACTGGCGGAGGAGAAGAGAAGAAGAGGAGGAGAGGCAAAACACTCCGACTGGGATCCCCTTGCTTCCATTGTAAAGCCCACAGCTTGCGGGAGGGACGAATTGCTCGGGAGGGACATTCTATCGCTCGTACCCTTTGGAAGCGGGGGATCAGAATAGGCAAAGAGTGAGCTATGCTTCACTATGCTTCGGTCACATATGCTATATACTAGATTGTGACTTTAAATTTTCTCTGTAATGGCGTTGAAATTATGCAAAATGTTTCGATAAGTAAAGTTATGTCCTTTTTAAACTGCCACCCTTGGCTGGCAGCAGTTTAAGGATTAACCTCGATAAAAACTCCTCATAGATATTCCCAGGCCCCAATATTCAAGAAACATTAGATTACTTGGTAAAATCTAATAATTGTGGCGATATGCAGCAGTAACATAGCAAGATTCTCTTTTCATCGTCACCGGAAGAGGAAGGAAGGAAGGACAGGTTTGGGGGCAAGGGAGCACAATCTACAGCAACTGATCCCGGCCTCCCTTCCGCCCGCCTCGTCAACTAGAGGTTGGACGAAACTGGCTTTGGAAACGGCACAACTTCTGAACAACTACTGCTACTTTCACTGTGGCTTCTTGCATGGCCACAACTGCATCCCAAACGCCACAACCGCATGGCCACAACTAGCAATACGTAACTGAACGAAGAACGACATAA
>JASANA010003235.1:0-12235 GCA_030248095.1 Ptycholaimellus sp. GST1_10 | reverse complement strand
TCTTTGAGTTTGTAACCAAGCCCCGCGTATGGCGCCTGTACCTTGCAAATAAGGAGGAAAGTTAACCTGAACAAAGACGGCTGCAGAGAGACGCTTGTCGGAAAGTCCGAGAATGCTGGAGGAGAGTGTCAGCTGGGAGCCCATGCTCTCCTCGCCTTCCCCTCAATTTTGCTGTTTGCCCTCTTTCCCTCCATGCTTCTTCTGCAGGAAAAACCAACCCTGAGAGGGGGCGCCGGCCTTCTCCTGCTCCTTGGCCACATCCTGCTTCCTCTGCGCCGTGGCAGCAGTGTGCCCCAACAGCCGTTGCGATGGAGCACTTGCACCTCCCTTTCTTTGTACCTTCAATATTTTTCTCATTTAAAAAAAAAACCAGAAAAAAACTACATTGACTACTACTAAAAAACAACTATAAAACTACAACAAACTCAGTCAACAACCTTAGTATTTTGTGGCGAAGCAAGTTTGGGCGGCTGCGGGGCAACTGTTGGTGCCAGGAGCTTGGGCTCGGCTTTCTCGGATAATCCTATAAACGGCGCATATAAGGCGTGAAAAAGAGAAGGAAGAAGAAGGACCGAGGCTCTGCTGGCTGAGGTAGGAGCCAACACGAGCGGCGAACTCGGGGCCCTCCCCTTGCCCGTTCGCCAGACTGGGTGGAGGAAAGGGAAAGGTTTGAAAGAGGAAAGGGAGCTTGGAAGCTGAATACCTGGACACGCTGGCCCTAGAACGGGAGAGAGCAAGGGGCGGAGGTCGGCTAGCGCCTCCGGGTGTACTCGCACGCGAAGGATCCCCGCCCTTCCGTCCCGGCGACTCTGAAAATAACTCTATCTCACATTCCTTATTATTCGATATTTCCTCAAGACGAGGGTATGCAAGTGAAACCTGGTAGTGGAGTCGGTGAAGATGGTTTCAGCTCTTGCTTCGCCACCTCTTTTCCTTGCTTGGGCTTGGCAGGTTCTTTCACTGTTTTCTCCGACAATTTCTTGGTGGCCTTTGGGCTGGAAGACTTAGTCTCGGCAGGCTTTGCTGCTGGCGGCGGTTGCTTGGTGGGAGTTTTGGGCGCTGTTGATGGCTTCCCTGGCTTCGGGCTTTTGGCTGGGGCTGGAGATGGGGCCTGGGCAGGTGCCTTGGGAGCGGGCTTGGCGGAGGGGGCAGGTTTCCCAGAGCTGAGTTTGGCAGGAGAGGCAGCGGCGGTCTTGCCGGACTCTCCACCCTTTCCTCCTTTTGACCCAGCCGCTTTCACAGCAACCTTCGGCCCCATTCTTTCACTTCACCTCCTTCTCTTCTTACCTTTGTAAAGCCTTAAAATTTGAAAGTGATTGTTGAAATAAGTCTGCTAATGTGAATACCAAGCATTTGAGAAAGTAGAACAGAGGGGTATAAATGCATGAGCACCAAATTAATTGTCAAATTATGGTCTATGCTATTGTGTTGCATCCCGCGAACTCGATAGAACAAATATCATAGCACCATAGATCCAAAATGGTAGCTGGGCTTTGGCTTTTACGCCGTGCTATATTGACGAAGTGGGGAGGGCTGGAGGAGAGCTATTGTGGGAGGGCAAGAGCAGAGGCTCTAGGGCAGGTCGAAGAAGAGCGATGGGCTTTCGCTTTAGGCATGCATTGAGCGCCCTCTCTCTTGCACCTACACTCTCTCCTCCCTCTCTGCCTTCCTCCCTTCACCGCCCTTGCTGTCGGCACCCGATTGTTATTCTTTTAAAGGACCTCACTTCATCTACCATGCATCACCATGCAATGGCTGACTTCTGCTCTTTCGCTTTCGATGCTGTCATCCCGGACAGCACCATTTTATTACAAACCGGTTTCATCGGGGTTGCCTCCAATTGTAGGTTTGCAAAAAGGATGTCTCGAACAGCACACAATAGAGATGTTATGACCTAGTTTGCATTCAAAATTGTGCCTTATGTGAGAGCTCAACTTGGGACTTAATGAATTCCTTTCTGCAATGGTTTTGCATACTTCGCTTGCCCCTATCCATTTTCAACCTCAAGTTCTCTCTTATTCTGGGCGATTAGCGTTGGTGAGCTGATTTGACACCTCTGCTACCACCTTTGCGCCTTCCCTGAGTTGCCATTTCCGCCTCACATGGTTCATACAATGACTAAGATAACGCGAAGCAGGGACGGTGAAGGTCAAGGATTGCTCATCATTTCCTGCGTTTCCACCATGTGTATCCCTGAACTTAGAACTCTTCTCAGCTACTACGCCCCATCTGATTCATTCCATCTCACGCTAAGGCCAAATGCAGCATTGTTTTTCCTATGGCGCCGGCTTCTTCATATTATTCCAGCCAGCATGCAATACTGCTGCTATCTCTTCTTCCCTTTTATTTGAGACTGAGAAGATGCGAGAAGATGGGCGGTGCTATGGATGGATGGAGATGGATGCGGAGGTCCCGGTTTTTTCAAGGATATCCAGTTGATGAAGAGGATAATTACATTCCAAATCACAAGGGCCCTGACGCGCCTCCAAAACATCAGTGTGCACAAATGGAATTAGATTCACATTTCCAGCCATTTACTAGTTGCAGAGTCGGGGGCAGAGAAAGTTGATGGAGTGGTGCTGAAGTATGAAGAAGCCTGAGGGAAAGGCATAGAAGTTCTAAGGCCATGTTTATGCAGGCGATGAAGAGATGGGATGCTATCAAAAAAGAAGCTTCACTGGCGGAAGGGTCGAATGGGTTGGGAGGCTGCGGCGGAGGCCTCATAGAAGGCGCCTTCAGAGTCGTAGAAGGGGTTGGGCGGGGGCGGGGGAGGGGCGGGTCCCTGGGAGGTGACAAGGAGCGGGCGGGCTTGGTGTCGAGAGACTGCCGGGGGTGGTGGCGGAGGCGGGGGCCCAAGGCGTCGCACGGGACCGGGGCGGCGGAAGGTCGGCGCCACCACCGCTGCTCGTCCGTTCCCACCGCTCGCGCCCCCGAAAGGATTTCGGAATGGGCTCAGAGCTCCAGCCGTCTCTCTGCCTGGAGCTAATGATTTCTGAGGGTATGAACAAGAGAAGAAGGAAGTGGGTGGTAGGGGGTACTTTTGAGCTTGAGCTGGTGCCTGGAGTGGCTCCAGTTGGGCTGGAAGTCTCGTCTGACGTATCCGTCGTCCCAGGCCTCCTGGCCATGTTTGTTGGTCTCGTGGCTGTTGAAGGCCTCGTGCTCTCCGCTCTTGTAGCCGCTGCCCTGGTGCTTGCCGTAGTCGTCCTTCAGAGGGGGCAGGTAGCGGATCCCGTGCGACTTCGGCCCGCAACCACTTGCCAGGCCGCAGAGGAGAAAGAGGCTAGCTGCAACTGGCATCAGGGGTGTCGGAGGAAGGAGGCGGAGGAGCAAGGAGGTACCGGGAAGTAGGAGCATGTCGGCTGAGATGGAGGAGGCGAGGAGCATAAGTGAGTGAGTGAGAAGACTGGGGCGCAGGGCGAGGATCGGACGGGACTAGCTTTTGCCTGCCGCAGTGTACCTTTGGCCTTTCACTGAATGGCTGGCTGTTAAGGGGCACGCCAATGGCCTCCCTCCCTCCCTTCCTCAGCGCGACTTGTTCTCTCCACCTAACCCACGCCCCCGCCTTCCTGTCCCTTATGCAAGCGCAGGACAAGTCAGAGCCCCATTCCTCACAACCTTTCCCCTCCCCTGCCCATTCCGCCCTCCTCCATGCACTCCCCTGCCGCATTCTAGCCACTCCCCATGAGCCCATTGCAGACCAGGAGGGGAAGGGCGGCCAAGGAAGTAGGGGAGGGAGGGGCAGGGCAGGTAGTGCTGCGTGAAATTACATGCTCCCCTGGGCTGAGGGGGTGGCTGCGGTGGATTCCTCTTCCGACCCGTCACGCCCCTTCCCTCCCTCTCCGTTCCACCTACTTTACTCCTTCCCCACTCTCATCCACTCCTATCTAACCGCATCCAGCCGCAGCCGACGCCAACGCATCTTCCTGCCTCCCTCATCTCCCTCTCATCGCACCCCTCCCTCCACTTCTAACTCCACTCCATCCTCCCCCTTCACTTCTGTCCCCCTCCCTCTGCCCCCACCCCCTCCACTTCGCAAAGGGGCTTAAGGGGACGTGGGCCTGGGAACGGCGCGACTGCCGTCTCGTCTGGGGTCAAAACTCGGGGCGTCCTCGCGTGAAAAACAGGCCGACGGCCCTTCGCGCAGTGCCACTGCTACTCTCACACTCTCTGCTCTACACTCCACTCTACCCCCACAGCAGATTAGGCGTCCACGGGGTCGTCGGCAAAGGCACTGGGACAGAGCAGAGAAGGGAGGGCCACAGGACACACACTCCCTCCACTCCCTTTCACCCACCCACACTGCACAGCCAGCCCTTGACGCTAAAGCACTTGCAGCAAATGCACTTAGAGAGAGAGAGAGAAAGCCCAGTTTTCTCCATTTGGCCAGCCAGCTGGGATGGAGCGCTAATTCCCTCTTCCGGCCTGCTTTGCCACCTCACGGCTCCCACTTTGCTACATTACTTCTTACTATATTGCTTTGTCCCCTACCCTCCACACACTCCATCAACTAACTCCCATTCTCACTACACACTTGTCATGCTTATTCCTGCCCAAGCAATACGAAGGAGTCCAAACTTGTCCAAAAATGGTTTCATCTAGATGAATTGATCAGTTGACGAGACTTGGTTGCAAGCAGACAACCGTCTAACTAATTTATGAGATATTTGTTGGCAAGACTTTATGCTGAATCTCCAAATACATCAAGCTTTCAGCACTGTGGATTGTGGATAGTAACAATAACTTATGACTCTCTTAGGGATGCTGGTTAATTGAGCGTACTAGAAATTCTGGTTCTGGTGGACCGTTGCCCATAAATTTATCAGGTGGTTAGGAGAGTATTATTGCATTGTTTAGAGAATCACAAAGTTAGGAGCACTGAGGTGTCATGACAAAAGAACAGGGCTACAGGCTTGGGGCGAATCTGATGTAGGATGGCTGGGGGATCGAGGAAGGGGAGGAAGGAAGTGAGGGGAGGAAGTGGTTTAGGTGGAGATGAGGTTTTCGTCCAGGCAGTTCATCTCGAACTCTTCCATGTTGAAGGTGGCGGCGATGTCCATGTTCATCTGGCACTGGAAGGCATGAGAGCCGCGTCGGAGGGCGTGAGGGTTGTAGAAGCAGTTGGGCGCCCCGTGGCAGCCCGCCCCCCCTCCTTCCGAGCGGCAGTGCGCCACGCACTTGGGGATCTTCTTGTAGCACTTGTCCTCGTAGTTGCACACCTTGGCCCACACGCAGCCATGCGGGATCTCGCACTTCACCTCATCCTCGTCGATCAGCTGAGGGCACTCGAAGTCCGGCGCCCCCGATGGGTCCGGCCGCTGACCTGCACCCCATCTCCTCTCTCCTCTCCCCACTACAAGCAGAGAGAGGCTCAGACCTGGCTCCACGCAGGGATCGCCCATCACCACGGCCGCGAAGACCTGCAAAGGCTTCAGCTGCTCAGTGGAAGGAAGGGCCGTAGGGGGCGGCCAACGCAGAGGAGGGCTAGGAAGAGCTGCTTCATCTTCCTTCGACTGGCACTGGCTGAGTGGATGGATGCTTTTGCTCGGAATGCTTATGACTGCCTACGCACCTTGGGGAGCTTTTATAGACAGATTGGCCAGCAGCAGCTGGTCTCTGATGTCAGCGCGGCCTTCTCACCTCATGCGCTCCCTCCCTTCATTGCCTCATAGTCCTTTCACCTCCCTTTTCCCTCATTTCCTTCAGGCCGAGCGTGTTAGGTTGGCAGCGCTGTGGCCATGGTATCAGATGCTGAGAGATTTAGAGAGGAGGCCCGTTGGCATAGTCATAATCCTTTTCTCGTGTCGCCAGCTAGCGTCCTCACCCCAGCCCGCCCCCTCCACCTTACACCAACCTCTCTCACCTTCCATTCACCTCAACTAATATTCAGCGTGGCAAGCATTCTACAATCACATCTACTCTAAACTAAGTTTTCAATATCAATTATTTTGCTCATAATCTTTGCTTTCTAAATGTTTTCTTGTTCTCTAGTACCTGAAAACTTTTCTGGTAGTTTCAGAGAATACTTATGTTTTGCGTTTTAAACTTGAGGGTATGCAAATTAAGCATAATTTCACTATTTTTTGCGATTGATCATGTATCTGTGCAAAAAAGGCCAGTTCAAAAGTACAAAAAAGAAAGCAATATTAGTTTCATTATATTTGATTTTCTTAAAATAAAGCACCGAATTGTATGGGTCAATTGTTCATACGTTCTGTGCTGGCATTATGTAAATGTGGTCACGCACTCTCTATTCTCTTTCAATGCAAGCCAGAGCCCGTAGCCTGGAATACCAAGTATCTTCTTAAGTCTAGCGTAAGCGTGCTTAAATCTTCTAATTTCTAACTTATTTTTAATAACTTTGCTAAAAAAAGAACGAAGAGTCTAGTTCTACTGTTCAAAAACGCTGCTAAATCATAATTTGCTACCCAGGCTAGAAAGGCTAACAAGGTGTTCTCGGCTGGCGCCAAGATGCGCGGCCTCATTTCCAAGCCAAACACTTAAGCTACACGAACGAGTATTACCAATTGCAAATTCATTTCTTCCAAATTTTACTTGTGATTTATGACCAGTCATTTATGAATTTTCGTACATTGAAACATCAAAAAATTGAGTTTTGGGCAAAAATCGAAAAATTACGTCAAGCCCAAAAAATGGCCTGGAGATACCACCTAGGCGCACTTTCATGCAAAAAATCAGGCAATTTCGTTGAAAAACCAGTGATTTATTTCGTACTTTGAAACATCAAAAAATTGAGTTTTGGGCAAAAATCCAAAAATTACGTCAAGCCCAAATAATGGCATGGAGATACCACCCAGGCGGACTTTCATGCCAAAAATCAGCCAATTTCGTTGAAAAACCAGTGATTTATGAATTTTCGTACTTTGAAACATCAAAAAATTGAGTTTTGGGCAAAAATCGAAAAATTACGTCAAGCCCAAATAATGGCGTGGAGATACCACCCAGGCGGACTTTCATGCAAAAAAGCAGCCAATTTCGTTGAAAAACCAGTGATTTATGAATTTTCGTGCTTTGAAACATCAAAAAATTGAGTTTTGGGCGAAATTCAAAAAATTACGCCAAGCACCAAAAATGGTCCCGAGGCACCACCTAGGCGGACCTTCATGCAAAAAATCAGCCAATTTCGTTGAAAAACCGCGGAGTACGGGCCTGGGACACACACACATATATATATACTAGTCATATAGGTCAGTGGCCGCGCTACGCGCGGCCACCTAATTTTTGTAGAAAATAGAGCCATATTTGGCTTGCCGATGGTACCAGATATAGTTAAAGATGTGACCAGTACTGTCCCTTAAATCTTCCTTAAATAAAATTATGTTATTTAGAGAACAAAATCATAGCCATGGCCTTTCCAGCCACTACACAGCACAACAGGCTCAAATATCTAGAGGCTTGAGAATGCTTTAGGCCAATGCACATCATTCACATAGCCTTGGATAACGCTGACTCAACCTTGCCTTGATGAATTACTTGATTCCTCCCAAATACATCAGACTCCTGGGTAGGCCGAAAATGGAAAAATTGGCATCAGTCAATCCATTTTTTTAAAAACGTTTGACTCAAAACTTTGAAAACTAACCTCTGGATTTAATGCAAAACTCTTGTAGCTTCAATTTAAAAAAAAGTCCGACAGAAAAAGTTAAAAACTGGATGAGTAATGGGGTTGCAAAGTCAAAAAATGGCCAAAAATGGCCAAAATGGACACGTTATCGATTATTTCATATTTTCAGCATTACCCATACACTGCGCGCCCCAAAAAATATTGAATAACTCTTCAAAAGACATACATAGAGCTCTCATATGCCAAGATAAGTAAAGAATCCAGGTGGCGCCGAGGCACCCCCCAAAATGGCATCACCCGTATTATATAAGATATATATATATATATATATATATATATATATATATATGCGGACAGACGGGTGCAAAAATGGGGTAACTGATTAAGCTGGCGGTGGCCGCCCGCCGCGGCGGGCAGGGCGCCAGAGCTCCTCCGGCCTCCGGGCACGGGTGCTACGGCCCCTTCGCTTCGCCTAGCATTCTTCGCATGCTAGGCTACGCTCCGGGGCCTCCGCACCCATGCCCTCCAGCCTCCGGAGCTCTGACTGCCCTGCCCTCCGCGGCAGGCGGCCTTCGGCCGCGCAAAAATTGGCAGAATCTAGGCCAGAAAGGCAAATACACGCTTTGTTGGTATCCCAAATGTCAGTTTTTATAAAAGGAAACAAGTAGTTGCGAACAATGATTATCCGATAGTAACGAAAATGCATCGAAGAAATGATCAGAGATTACGATGGCTGACAGCTGTTATCTGCTCTATTCTGCTCACTTCCATAAGATAAGGCATATAGTTCAAGACGCCCCCGTCAGAACAGCTCAGCGGCAGCGAAAAGATGTCTCAGTTTCTGGCAAAGCGTGGTGCTAAAATGTGGACCGAGCGCAAACGATGAAGCGCAAAAAGCCGGAGGCACTCCAGATTAATCACGCCCCTCCTGTTTTCAGGCCATGAGAGCTTCGCTCACATTCCCAGCCCCTCTCTCTCTCTCACAACTGATCTAATCAAGCCCAGCAGCCAGCAATCCTCATCATCCACCTAGCGACTGCCCCGCTCAAGCTGCACCCCGCCAGCCAATCTCCCCTTTGTCCGGACGGCGGAAGTGTTTGTCGGCGGGCGTGAATGCAGATTGAGGCAGTTACTGGCAGGCTTGGAGGGCCTCCTCAGGACTGCCGCTTTCAATGAGCTCCTGATTTCATGTCTCCCTCCCCCCTCGCCGGTCTCCAATAGTTTCCGGACTGTCGCTCTTCTGCGCCTGCCTTCCTGCTTTTCTCTCCTCCATTCCAGTTGCAGACGTCTAAATGCAAAGCGGACGGGGGAGGATAGACCTCAGCGATAGGAGGAGATGTTTTTAGTGGCTTAGCAAACGAAGGCATCGTAGTGAGCCTAATTCTAGCCTTTTTCGCGAGACAGAAAGAGACGAAGGCGCTTGTCGCCAAGAATCGTCTTAGCAACCTTTATAGAAAGCATTTTCGCCTTGCCCTCAAATCTGCCCGATAAAAAAATGGCAGCATTCTGTTTGATGAAAGGGCTGGCGTGTTTGCGGGAGCACAAGAGGAGCGGCGAGAAGATGGGGGGCAGGGAGTTTGGGAAGCGAGAGCGGGGGTGAGAAGAGGAGGCGGAGTGAGAAGAAGGGAAATTGAATCAAGGGTGGAGGAGGATGGCGCTGTTGTCGTCGGAAGTCCTCACCGCCTGGCTGGAGCAGAACGCCACGCAAATCTGCCAGCACTGTCATCTTCGCAACTTTCAGGTCTTCCCTCCTTCGCCCCACTTCAACCCCCATCCTCCACATCCTCGCTCGCTGATTTCCCCCGGCTCAATTTCTGTATTCATGGCTGGGCATGCAATTGATTGGCGCTTTCAACTGATGCCACTAGGATAAGCCAGTCATCTGTCACGTCCTGGTGCGCATGGCTAGCTCTACTGCATCCTCTTTTAATTGCTGGACTGCAGGTTTGACTAGTTTTTCTCTGGCTTCTCATTGCCAACACGTCACAAACTTTTCTTTTCATCTTCATTTTTTGTCCGCTGCTTTCATGAAAGATTTTTTCTATAATTTTTAGTTTTTTTATGTTAGGCCTCTATTTAGGTCGAGTGAAGATGGTTATCACGCCACTCGCACGCGTTCAGGTTTCAGTTCATCGATGTTGAAGCTGATTCTGAGTATGTAGAGAAGTCAAATGTTGGACGGTTTGTGATCCATAGAAGGGATGGCTCGAGATTCGTTGAAAGTGTGGATGGAGAGCCGCTGCGCTGTCCTTTTTCAGGACTCCGTCCTCAAGGGCATCCAGGCACATTTTCCTAATCAACCCATCTCTTCATCTCCTTCAGCTTCTCTCTGCTATCATTGCTCTTCCTCCTTGCCCAGAAAAGGGAATAAGTTTGGATTGGAAAGGGCGCCTTGAAGAACTCTGGCATCTACCTGGGCGAGGATAAGGTGCTGGGGGCGCCGATGGCAGATGATCAGATCAGCTCTCGCCTGGATCCCAACTCCGTCTTCCCCGGCGAAGCTCGTCTCACGCTTCTTCACGCCGTCTTTCTCTGCCCGCTGAAACGCAGTCGCATGGTGCCCTTAGTTCTTGGCCCCTTCCTTCTCTCCAACGCCCTGATACCGTCCTGTTGCCAGCTGTCCTACTGTGCGGCATTGCTCGATTTCCAAGCCGACCTAAATCGACCAGATGCCGAGGGACGCACGCCACTTATGCTTGCAGCCAGTCATTCCCTCTTCCCTCTTCTTTCTCCCTTCTCCCCAAACCATACTCAACTGCCAGGCAACAAAGAGATGACGTCGGATGTCCTGCGCAACCTCATGGAGGACCCCTCCGCCAGTCTCAAGACACAGGACAGTCAAGGTTTTACCCTGCCCAGCCCCTCCTCTATTCCTGACACAATCCTTCCCTACATCCATGAACAGGACGAACCGTGCTCTTTTATGCAATCGAGGCTCGCCTCTTCAGTCTTGTTCGCTGCATCGCCGACTACTGCGTGAAGAAAGATCGCTTCAGTGTCTTCCTCATCAAGAACAACGATGGTTCCTGCACCAAGCAGAGGGAAGTGATTGATCAGGCAATTGAAAAGCTGCAGGTGAGATAGCAGAGGACGTCGCACTTCGGCTGGGTGAGCAAAAGGCTGCTCGTCTGCTCTGCAAACGACGCCTGCACCTCCTGGAGGCCATCAACCGCGATTTCCGTCGCCACGCCGGAACCGCCAACTCCCTCCTGGACCAGTTCAAGAAGCGCATTGGCATTGCCCTTCCTCATATCCACCCAATCCTCCCACCTGCATTCATCCAATCTGCAGGGCCAGGGAAAGAGAAGGACCGCCATCTCTGCGTCCGTCGCCTGGCCTACGCCAAGATGGCGCTGGCCAAGTGGGAGAACCTGTTCGGCCCCCCTTCCATCCTTTTGAGGTATAGAAGAAGGATGGGGAGGTGTTCAGGGCGAATGTGGGCCGACGACGACGCAGTGCCTCTGAGCTGGTGGAGGAGGCGGAGGCCAACACCGGCCTAGCCGTGGACAGACTCGATTTCCGCACCCGCAGCTGCAGGTTGCACATCTAGGCTTATCCCAGCATTGCTCATTGCCAGGTACTTGTAGTCAGTTGCGTCGATCCTTGAGGTGAGCTGTCCCATTCTTTAGCTCATCCAACCTATGGGCTTCTCACTTATTCCAATCCCAGCATTGCCTCCCCCTTCATGTGCAATTCAACAATGCCTACTTGCACTGCTCTCACGAGGCTCCTAAACTGTGTGCTAGAAATTGATGGTAGACTAACATGAACTAATTGTCGAATTGCAGTGCGGACCTGTTTTCGGCTGGAGCAACTGGAGTGACCATATGAAGCATCTGTAATTCTGTATGCAATGATTTTAAGCTCTGTTTTAGTAGGCATAACACGATTACGCCAATTCAAGAATGCAATATAAACCGTGATCTCATTTTCCCCTCCACAAAAGTCATTGCAAAATCTGGATTCTGATATAATTCATGTTCAATGTGGTACTGATGTTGGTGGGAATTTATTTGGTCCTTTGTTTTGTCAATTTTGGCAAGCAGAAAGTTGACAACGATGAGAAAGAAGATAATAACAAAGAATAGTTCAATTTTTGACAACTTTTGAGACTTCCAGTCGATAACTCCACGGCTTCGTTTCCTCCTCCGCCCCGCCACAGCACAACAGATCTGTCCTTCATAATACATTCGAAAGCCAGAAATCTTGGTGGCACAACGGATTTGAAAAAATGGAAATGGCTCTCCGATGAAGAATCATCCGTGGACACTTAACTTAGATTAGCACAAAAGACAATTTTATGTTCAGGTAGAGCGGAGAGAAGGAGAAGAGGATGGTACAGGAATCAGCAAATGAGATCAGAAGCTTTAGATTACCATTCATGGCCATGACACTGATCCTATGTACGCCATTTCCTGGCTCTTTTACCAAGAAGTGTCAGGAGGAGCGCTGATCAGATTGCCAAGAGGCGGGCATTTTTGCCGCCAACGCGCGCAACCTTTCCTCAACAGCGCTCAGCTGGGCACCAAAACACCAACAGACGCAGCAAACGCAAATTTCAGCAGAGCCTTACACTCGGAGAGAATAAATAAAACAGCGAGCCAGGAAGGGGATAAAAATGCCAAAGCCCCGCTGCAATGGCTTCTGGCTATT
>JASANA010003234.1:0-26416 GCA_030248095.1 Ptycholaimellus sp. GST1_10 | reverse complement strand
GTTGGTCTCTTTTGGTTCAGTTACTGTGCTAATCATTAATTTTTTTTTAAAAAGGCTGGCGATTCTCGAGATCATTCTGGACTCCAACGCTTCCTGCCGCTGCCTCCATTGGATCTGCTGCAGCCCGATCGCATCCCTGACTGGCTTTTAAGAGACGCGGCCTATCCTATTGAGGCGGTTAAATTTCTCAACACTTTCAAGGTTTTTTCACGGGTCAAAAAATTTCAATTTTGTGTGTATTTCATGGGCCGATTTAGGCAAACCTTTCCAAAAAAATAGGACTTTATTCAAAAAATAGCAATGCATTTGGCCCAAGTTTGTTTTGGGAGAAATGCAAAATGTTGTTTTGGCAAAAATTTTGGGGAGAATAGCCGTTTTGGTACAACTAGGATAATGCAAATTAAGGGCTTTTGCGTTTTGGCATTTTTCACGGATTTTAAAGCGCAGTGTTTTTACAATCTTTATACAGGGTCCAAATTGCTGCTCCAACCACAGCATCAGCTTCCACTACGTTTCTGGACAAGACCAGGAGAGCCTATACTGCCTGCTCTACAGCAGTCCCTACGGCCTTGGTCGTCGCTTGATGCGCAAAAACAATCGAAGGCATAGCTTTTTGTGATTTTGATGTTCTAATTTTTTTTCCGGTTGACTCATTACGAACGTTCACTCAAGCATAGGCGAACTATGCACCTTGATCAAGGTTTATTCATGGTTCCTTTCGGTTTTTTATGAGCAAAACGAACCAGAACCCTTTTGGCTTCTACATATTGTGTGAATAGAATTCTAAACGCAAAATTTTTTTTCCAAGACATTACATTGATGATTTTTTTATAATTACTGCCCTATGGTGTGCATCGGACGGATCGGTCGATAAGGAATACTGTCATACGAGATAATGTGAATAGGAAAATCGTCGTTTAGCACTTTCGGGATAACCTCAAACGTTGACATTTAAAATCGTCTTCTCATTGAATACTAACAGCTAGTTGAAATTTTAGGTACACTATGTTAATATTTTAAGAAGCTTGTTAAGAATGGACTTATTTTTGTTGTCCTCATATATTTTTACGTACTTGTGTTATTTTCAACTTCATTTTGAAGGTAGATGCCCTGGAAAAATAATAAATAGTCACCTTTCGGTTTGGCAAGGTCCACTCCGCGTGTTTGCTAATTACGCCATAGTACTTCGTAACAATTGTTGTTTCATATCCGATAAGCTTGTTGTCCGCCGTCGCCAATGCCTTTTTTCCGAGCGCTATTTCTTGCTGCAAAAATCCATTCAATAAAATTGTGATTCATGCCTCGGAACGCTTTTAGGGCAAAATTACTAAGCGTCACATCAGTTAAGCCAAAGCTGTATTATGCTTTGTTCTAATTGAAACACAATTCTCTCAAGCTATCGTTTAAAAACAAAAATGCATCGAAAATGCGTGTTTATCATTGGCTTTTATTGCAGATAAATATCGAAACAAACTAACCAAACAGTTTACAAACTTTTCGTTAACAAGTATATGGCGCAAAGCGCAATAGGTGACCGCGGAGCACACCACCTTCCAGCTCCTAGGGCGCGACAGCGCCCTAGTTATGAATGGGTGATCGAGTTTTTGGGTGGTTGCATGTCCCGAGGTTCAGCGCCTTGGATATTGGTTAAAACTATGGACATATGCATATCAATCGAAAGCTCTTAAGGTGCTGCCGATGACGAAAATCGTGAAATTTTGATTTTGGCCCTGGTATTTTAAAAATTTTGAAAAAACGTGCAAAAAATGGCATAAAAAATGACATCTCCGAATTTGAAGTGTTCCAATTTTAGAACAAAAGCGAAATTCGAAAATCTAAGAATTACGAGTTTTGGCAAATTGTTTAAGCTTTCTAATGGTGTCATTTTTGTCATAGGTTCCCTGGAGAAATTTCCCAATCAATTCAGATTTGTGGATGACATTTTGTCGAGGTTTGTGCTCTACCCACTTTGCTTATGTTTCAATGATGCCAAACTGCGCAGTTTTACGTGTTCCGTTAATAAGTTCCCCTCCCCATCTTTAAATTGATGCTCAGGTCACTCTACATATTTCTAATGCGCTAAGGGTGGCTCAATGTAATTCATAATTTTCTTGAAGTCTTGTTCATGTGGCGAACACGTAGCCTTGTTAATTTGGGAAAATTAAAAAACGGCTTATGACCAGAATCCCCCCCCCCCAAGGCTTCTACCCCCCCCCCCCCCCAAGGTTTTACCCCCCCCCCCCCCCGTGAAGTATCCCCCCCACGTAAGTATCCTCCACCCAAGTAAGTATCCCCCCCCCCAAAATTAGTAATCAATGTACGTATAATCATGCTCTCAAGGCGATTTTTGGTGGTTTTGCACTTGGGGGGGGGGGGGATTCTGGTCATCGGTTTCGGTGACCAGTATCCCCCCCCCAAATGCCAAAATCCCTTGATTGATGACCAGTATCCCCCCACCAAGTGGCATTTGGGGGGGGGGGGGGATAGTGGTCACCAAACTCGGGTATTTTTTACAATCGGTATACTGACTCTATGAAAGGCTTAGGCTTAGTCAAAACCTTTGTATAGTGGCATTTGCGTAGGCTTCGCTTGCGAAGCCTTAAAGCTGAAGGCAAACTAGACCAGCAACTGCGTAGGCTTCGCTTGCGAAGCCTTAAAGCTTAATGCAAACTAGACCACAACCTCAAGAATACAAGGCAAAATTTGGGGGGGGGGGCAAAACTCTTGGGGGGGGGGCAAAACTCTTGGTTGGTCCAAAACTGGCTAGGGGGGGGGTAGAAGCCTTGGGGGGGGGGGGTCCTGGTCATCAGCCTAAAAAACTGCCTTCCACATGAACAAGATATAGACAAGACTAAAATGCTACAGCATAAGAAGCTTATGAATTTGCGATCATCAAAAAGATATAGACAAGTTGTAACACAATCGTAATTTAGTTTGATTTGAATTGTGATAAATTGTAACATGTCCATTTCATTGGCATTGTCCACCTAAAAACTCCACTGTTCATTCATAAGCAGGCGGCAATTTTGGCACAACAAACATAAAAACTTTAGAAAAATTAATAAAAAAGTAAATTATAAAAAAAAGTAAAAATTCAATAAAATGTCATAATAAATATACATCGAAAAAAATTGTTGAATTTTTTAAATATAATAAAACTAAAATTTATCTTTAAGGTATAGCATTGTAATCAAAATGAAGGTAAAATTTAGTTTTGCAAGCATTCGAAATATGCTCGATTTTTATTGTGCATTGGGCAGTTATTTCTTCTTTTTGAGCTCTAACGTTCAAAATTTAATCCAAAAATTTTATTAAAAATAAACTTGAAAAATTATTAAAAAATTAAGCAAAAATTGAAGATAAATTGGATTATTCTACTGGTTTCTGCCATAAATTGCCGCCTGCTTATGAATGAACAGTGGAGTTTTTAGGTGGACAATGCCAATGAAATGGACATGTTACAATTTATCACAATTCAAATCAAACTAAATTACGATTGTGTTACAACTTGTCTATATCTTTTTGATGATCGCAAATTCATAAGCTTCTTATGCTGTAGCATTTTAGTCTTGTTACAATATGAATGCATGAAATTTCGCCACTCCAAAGGGCAAGTCTATGGTTTCTCTCCCATTTTCAAAAGTAAGCACAGATTTGGAATCGCTATATATGAATTGTAAACAAAAAAACTCAAGTCTTCTGTTCAATTCTGAACCGTTCAGCTGTTACTGATTATTGATGCCATTGCTGTACGTGAAAGTTTGTCACTCAAGAGGGTAAGTCTGTGGTTTCTCAACCATTTTCAAAAGTAAGCACAGATTTGGAACCGCTATATACGACTTGTGAACAAAAAAACTCAAGTCTTCTGTTCTATTCTCAGCCGTTCAGCTGTTACTGATTATTGATGCTATTGCGGTGCGTGAAAGTTTGTGGCTCAAGAGGGTAAGTCTGTGGTTTCTCAACCATTTTCAAAAGTAAGCACAGATTTGGAACCGCTATATACGACTTGTGAACAATAAAACTCAAGTCTTCTGTTCTATTCTCAGCCGTTCAGCTGTTACTGATTATTGATGCTATTGCAGTGCGTGAAAGTTTGTCACTCAAGAGGGTAAGTCTGTGGTTTCTCAACTATTTTCAAAAGTAAGCACAGATTTGGAACCGCTATCTACGACTTGTGAACAAAAAAACTCAAGTCTTGTGTGCAATTCTCAGCCGTTCAGATGCTACAGAGGAAATTGGTAATTTTCGGGAAAAACTTTTTCCTACTCAGGAAAGTAATGTTTCTAATGGTCCGGCACCAGCTCCACCCCCCCAGGATCCAAGCGGCACATTATAGCTTTCAGGGAAAAAAAAGTATGTCCAGATCCGTTGAGAATTCGCCCGTGCCCAGCACTTGCAGATATATATATATAAATATATATATATATATATATATATATATATATATATATATATGAGGACAAAAGTTGAGTAACCTCTATAGACCGCGGAGCGGCCCTTCGGGCCGCTCCGCGGTCAAAAATAACTAACAAAAACATCCTGGCGAAAGTCCGGGTCAGCCGCAGCAAACTTGGCAGAAATGCCGTTGAGTCCGGAGATGACGTTGGTGAACTGACGCTGCTCTTGCCGACTGAAATTGTCATAAACACCCGGCGGCATGGCAGCCTGAACAGCATCCCAGAGCTCAGCCTCCATCCGCTGCCCAGGGCCCAGGTTCGGCTCTACTCTCCTCCATTCCGGCGTGGTTGGCTGAAAAGAGGAGGTGGTGTGATTGTTTTTCCATTTAAGGTGTGATTATTTTCTAACATTTCTCAAAACCATTTAAAAATTTGCCCGCTTTCTTTATACCGCATTTCCAGTGTTGAAATATTGAGAAGCAGTTAATTTTTTGTTTTCATAAAATGCCTTTTGCTGGTGTCACAGCTTAAATTAAGGCAAAAGGCATTTTATGAAAACAAAAAATTAACTGCTTCTCAATATATTAACACTGGAAATGCAGTATAAAGAAAGCGACAATTTTTTAAATGGTTTTGAGAAATGTCAGAAAAAATAAATGTTTAAATAGCTTGAAAAGTTATTTACTAATCTCTTTAAATGATGCATTTTGGAAGTCAGAATATATAACAACGGGTGGCGTAGAAGTATCATCGCAGCGCACTTCTGGTGTACCAAGTACTGTAAAAGATATTGCTAATAGTGACAGCATTTATCTGGTTTTAAAAAATGATTATCCAGAAGACACCAAAGCTTACGGATATCAGGTGTCAGAAGCATAGATACACCGGCATGCGCTTTGAATGGTGTGCATTCATCAAAATAGATGTAATGCTTTGAATGCCAACCACAAAGTTGCCGTTCTAATAAACTGCATTTTGAACGCTTGAAAAAAACGCTTTTAAATTGACATAGATAGTTTACCAAATGACCGTCATTTAATTTGTTACTATCTTTCGACTAGCCGTAGTTTTTGAATATTTTTGCGCGGCCGACGGCCGCCTGCCGCGGAGGGCAGGGCAGTCAGAGCTCCGTAGGCCGGAGGGCATGGGTGCGGAGGCCCCGGAGCGTAGCCTAGCATGCGAAGCATGCTAGGCGAAGCGTAGGGGCCGGCACCCATGCCCGGAGGCCGGAGGAGCTCTGGCGCCATGCCCGAAGCGGTGGGCGGCCAAGGCCAGCTTAAGCAGTTACCCCATTTTTGCATCCGTCTGTCCGCATATATATATATGTGTCTTTCCGGGGCCGGGCCTCCGCGGTTTTTCAACGAAATTGGCTAATTTTTTGCATGAAGGTCCTTCTGGGTGGTATCTCCAGGCCATTTTTTGGGATGGGCGTAATTTTTCGATTTTCGCCCAAAACTCAATTTTTTGATGTTTCAAAATATGAAAATTCATAAATCACTTGTTTTTCAATGAAATTGGCTGAATTTTGGCAGGTACGTCCATCAAGGTGATATCTTGAAGCTGGCAAAAGGAATCTCCGAAATATTAATTATTTCCTGATTTATGGTGAAAAACCTAAAATCTTGATGTTTCAAAAATTCGAACATCCATAAATCGATGGTTTTTCAATGAAATTGGCTGAATTTTGGCAGGTACGTCCATTAAGGTGATATCTTGAAGCTGGCAAAAGGAATTTCCGAAATATTAATTATTTCCTGATTTATGGCGAAAAACCTAAAATCTTGATGTTTCAAAAAATTTGAACATCGATAAATTGATGGTTTTTCTATGAAATCAGTTGAATTTTGGCATGAACGTCTATCAAGGTGGTAAATTGAAGTTCAGAAAAGGACTTTTTAAAATGTTTATTATCTCTTCATATTTAGTCAAAAACCTAAAATATTGATGTTTCAAAAATTCGAACATCCATAAATCCCTGAGTTTTTAATAAAATCAGCTCACTTTTGGCAGTGATTCATATGGGTGGTATAGTAATGTTTTTTAAGGTTTTTATTTGGCTCAAAGGCCGCGCATCTTGGCGATAGCCGAGTATACCTTGTTTTGTTCAGCAAGTTGCCTTAAATGCACATATTGGTTATAAATTCAGATCTAATCTCAAATTTCTCCATCTGCTTCATATTATTTCGAAAACCCGTGAAAGCTGCCAGTCATGACATGCAATTACTGCCCCTTCACTGGAAGTGTTGCTGAAATTCCCATCCACTTGGCCTCCGTTCACTTGGGCGATCTCAAATCGTCACCATTCTGGCAGTGCAATTCCTGCGACTTCTCCTCCACGCGTCCATTCCAAGTGGCCAAGCATGCGATTCTTTTGGACCACTTCAGCCTCAAACTTGAGAAGCCTCAGCTGCTGACACTAAAACCAACAAGTATATGGCGCAGAGCGCAATAGGTGACCGCGGAGCTTCACAGCCCATTATTCGCCATTTCTCAACATACCCCATTATTCAACCTTTCTACCCAAAAAAGTAATGTTTCAAATGTTCCAGGACCGGTTCCACCCATCCAGATCTTTTTAAAATGTTATTACCTTTCAGCAAAAAAAGTTTGTCCAAATCCATTGAGAATTCGCCATTTCTCAACATACCCCATTTTTCAACCATTCTACCCAAAAAAAGTAATGTTTCAAATGTTCCAGGACCGGTTCCACCCATCCAGATCTTTCTAAAATGTTATTACCTTTCAGCAAAAAAAAAAGTTTGTCCAAATCTATTGAGAATTCGCCATTTCTCAACATATCCCATTTTTCAACAATTCTACCCAAAAAAGTAATGTTTCAAATGTTCCAGGACCGGTTCCACCCATCCAGATCTTTCTAAAATGTTATTACCTTTCAGCAAAAAAAAAGTTTGTCCAAATCCGTTGAGAATTCGCCATTTCTCTGCATACCCCATTTTTCAATCATTCTACCCAAAAAAGTAATGTTTCAAATGCTCCAGGACCGGTTCCACCCATCCAGATCTTTCTAAAATGTTATTACCTTTCAGCAAAAAAAAGTTTGTCCAAATCCGTTGAGAATTCGCCATTTCTCAACATACCCCATTTTTCAACATTTCTACCCAAAAAAGTAATGTTTCAAATGCTCAAATTCCGGGTCTACCCCTCCAGATCTTCCTAAAATAGCATTACCTTTCAGGAAAAAAAAAGTTTGTCCAAATCCGTTGAGAATTCGCCCGTGGACAGCATTTCCAGATACATATATATATATACCCCTCCACCCCGTTCCCGGACATTTGCTAAAGGTCAGAACACTCCCGGGGGTTTTTCTGAAGTTCTTGCGCCGGCTACGCCCTACTCCTGGTACTATTGTCAGTCCTTGGTCGCACACGACTTATGGTGGTAGCCGTAGTAGCTCCCTATCGGTCGCTACGGCCAAGATAAGCCTCCAAAAAAAATTTTGGAAAAGGAAATTTTGGGCGGTCCCAAAAAGTAGTCCGGGAGTGTTCTGGCCCCATATATACGTATCAGGACAAAAGTTTAGTAACCTCTATAGACCGCGGAGCGGCCCTTCGGGCCGCTCCGCGGTCAAAAATGTTGCCCAAAACTGAAACTACTGTTTCACTGGCCGCTATATACCCACCACCTGCACCCATTTCTACAGCTAAATATGGCATATACTCGGAATTGCAATTGGAAGAAGCAACAGTGAATACTCAATCTTACCTCTCACAAGAAGAATCCTTTGCATCAGAGAGCTTCGAGGCTCATAATTCTGCACATGTGGAGCCTAAAGGACTGAATTGTGAGGCTTGGACTGAACATATTCCGCAGAACATCCGGCCAATCCATACCCCTGCGCTCGGTAAAACCTGTCTGAAATGCAAACAGCTTGTCAACGACAGGAAGTTGGAGTTTTTGCAAAAAAATTGGAAAATATTTTTCTACAATTTTTTAGACCGATTTTGAGGGAGCGACATGTCCTGGTCTGCCTCAAAATTCGACCCTTTGCCTGCAGCGTCTGCGGAGTCCGCATGAACAAAACCAGCCCACTCTATCGCCACCTGCGAACGTCCAAGAAATGCGGGTAGTGGCTTTAATGAAAAATTGGCAATTTTATTCGTTTTTTGTTGCAGAAATGGCAAAATCGTTCTGCCAAACAAAGAATATGACGAGGCTGCGGTTAGGCACGGGCTGGAACTTTGCTTTGGACTGGATGGCCAGGAGTGGCGAGGCTTTGTGAAAAAGGGCAATAGTATTTAGAATGTCAATGGTTTCGTTTTAGAATTTTCGTTTATGGCTTTTTTCGAAAAATATTTTACAACAGGGTGGGTTGTGCTTTGAATAGTGGCCTAAATGCTCGTGCGTATGGTTATAATATTATAGAATACATAGCAAAATATAGAAAGTGTATATTTCAAGCCTGCATTCTTTTCTGTCTTTTATAAACGCATTAGCTAAATTTGGCTTTGCTTTTTACATTTCATGTAGATGTGGTGTGGTATTTGGCAGTGGTGCTGTGCCGTGTTCGTTACGTCAGTAAGAAGCGTTTGGTGGCACCATTTTGGGTTCACTCAAAATTACTCTGATCTTTGAGACTGCTATTTTTGCCTGCTCCGTGGCAGACAGTTCAAAAGCTGGCTGCCAGAATTTAGAGCAATAAGACTTTTCTGCGGACTCCGGAAAAGCGGAGTTTCTGTTTAGTGCAAGCTGTGGACAGGTTATTAGACCATTTTTCTGCAAATTTTAAGCGTCCAGAATTGACAGCTATACTTTCTTTCAACGATATCCCTCTATTCTTAGTGGAAGCGTCAACTATTTATCTAATGTATACCAATTCTTCTGGCACAGTCAAATGAGCCGCCACTAATTTGCAAGAAATAACGTTTTTTGACAGATTTCCCAGTGCTGAGACTGAATCACTTTACTGCAGATGCAGGATTTCATCCCTATCCTGTTTTGTGTCTGATTTGTTTTGTGTCTGACTCCAGGTCTGATTTCCGAATCGCCTTTCAAAATTTTTCAACTTTTTCACCCGCAGGAACATAGGTCTCATTTATGCTGCGTGTTAATATACTAGCCAATTGTCTAGATCCTGGTACAATAGTTAGCCCTTCTTTACAGTGCAGTTCGCCACATGGCTTCCCATAGTTCATCTCTAGATCGTCCGTCATCGATTGACTCACCAATGATGAGACTCCTTCTTGCCTTCTTGGTGAAACATCAGGCAGCCTCTTTGCAGATCAAGGCGAGTCTGCATCTGTCCTATCCGAATACCACAGGTAGTTCTTGATAGCTTGTCCGTTTTTTTAGTTTTTGCCTGCATCACCCTGTTGTATGCTTCAACCATCACTCAGCACATTTGCACCGGCGTGTGAGATAGGTTTGGCGCCGACTGCAACCGCTCCCATTGCCACACTTTTGGCCAGTCCCCTAAGTTAAGCCTTCGCTGAAACATCTTCCAAGCAAGCAGCACTCCTCACTGTGAACGTGGCCTTGCATACTTTCTGCATTTTAATGGATCCGCAGACACTAGCACTGCCAATTGCATCTTCATATGTTATTTCCAAATTTGGCACTTCGCTACACCCTCAGCCGAACATTGTACACTTCATCAAAATCATCAATCGACTCTTCATACCTCTTGGTTTAGCTCTTGCTGAAACATCCGCCTGCCGCGTAACAACTCAATTTCAGAGCCTGGACCTAAGCCATCCAATCGCATTCCCACCATTCACTTTACACTGATGCCTAAACGAGCAGCCTTAGGGTCTTTTTCAGAGTCAGCTTGGCTTCCTATCCAGCTGCGCCCCATTCCTTCAACAATCCAGGCCGTCGACTACTGGCTCACTATTGGCCAGTCTTTTAAATTCTCTCTCACTGAAACTTTGGCCAGCCCAAATGCATCTCAGTGCCAATCTGGTCCACCATCACTTTATTTTGCGTTCACTTCCGATTCCAGAGACCATTACGCACCTCCTTCCAGTCTCGCTGCAGACAATTTCTATTAGTTCAGTTCGTGTACATCAGGTAGCAATCAGCCGATCATCAACCCAGCCCTCTCTTTGCCTTTGCTGAAACAAGTACTGTAAAAGATATTGCTAACAGTGACAGCATTTATCTGGTTTTAAAAATGATTATCCAGAAGACACCAAAGCTTACAGCTATCAGGTGGCAGAAGCATAGATACACCGGCATGTGCTTTGAATGGTGTGCATTCATCAAAATAGGTGTAATGCTTAGCATGCCAACTACTACGTTTCAGTTCTAATAAACTACATTTGGAACGCTTTGAAAAATTGCTATTAAAATAACATAGATAGTTGACCTAATTACCCTCGTTTAAATTCTGACCACCTTAGCGTTTTTGTTCAGCAAGTTCCCTTAAATGCACACATTGGTCATAAATTCAGATCTAATCTCAAATTTCTCCATCTGCTTCATATTGTTTCGAAAAACTCCTGAAAGCGGCCAGTCATGTCATGCAATTATTGCCCTTTCACTGGAAATGTTGCTGAAATTCCCATCCACCTGGCCACAGTTCATTTGGGTGATCTCAAATCATCACCCTTCTGGCAGTGCAATTCCTGTGACTTCTCCTCCACGCGTCCATTTCAAGTGGCCAAACACACAATTCTTCTAGACCACTGCAGTCTCAAACTTCAAAAGCCTCAGCTTTTGCCCAAAACTGAAACTGCTGCTTCTCTGGCCGCCATATATCCACCACCTGCACCGATTACTACAGCTAAGTATGGCCTGTACCCGGATTTGCAATGGGAAGAGGCAACAGTGAATACTCAATCTTACCTCTCACAAGAAGAATCCTTTGCATCAGAGAGCTTCGAGGCTCATAATTCTGCACATGTGGAGCCTAAAGGACAGAATTGTGAGGCTTGGACTGAAAATAACCCACAGAATATCCGTCCAATCCCTACCCCTGCGCTCGGCAAAACCTGTCTGCAATGCAAACAGCTTGTCAATGATAGGCAGTTGGAGATTTAGAAAAAATTATTTGGAATAATTGTCGAAAATTTCAGACCGATTTTGAGGGAGCGGCATGTCCTGGTCTGCCTCAAAATTCGACCCTTTGCCTGCAGCGTCTGCGGAGTCCGTATGAACAAAACCAGCCCCATCTATCGTCACCTACGCACGTCCAAGAAATGCGGGTATTGGTTTTAATTTAAAATTGGAATTTTTATAATTTTTTGTTGTTGCAGAAATGGCACAATCATTCTGCCAAACAAAGAATATGACGAGGCTGCAGTAAGGCACGGACTGGAACTTTGCTTTGGACTGGATGGCCAAGATTGGCGGGGCTTTCTGAAAAATGGCAATAGTATTTAGAATGTCAATGGTTTCGTTTTAGAATTTTCGTTTATTGCTTTTTTGGAAAAATATTTGAAGATGCTTCTTCAAATTTTAAGCGTCCAGAATTGACAGCTATACTTTCTTTCACCGATATCCCTCTATTCTTAGCGGAAGCGTCAACTATTCATCTAATGTATACCATTTCTTCTGGCACAGTCAAATGAGCCGCCACTAATTTGCAAGAAATAACGTTTTTTGACAGATTTCCCAGTGCTGAGACTGAATCACTTTACTGCAGATGCAGGATATCATCCCTATCGTGTTTTGTGCTTTACTCCATGTCTGATTTCCGAATCGCCTTTGAAAATTTTCCAACTTTTTCACCCGCAGGAACATAGGTTTCATTTATGCTGCGTGTTGATATACTAGCCAGTTGTCTAGATCCTGGTACAATAGTTTGCCCTCCTTTACAATGCATTGCTTCCCATCGTTCATCTCAAAAGACATTACCATGAGGCTTGTTCTTATTGCCTCATCCACTCTGATGTGCGCCAATCGCTTAAGGCGGAAACCTAAGCCATCAGACAAACTAACTATGCTCGTGATCGATTGACTCGCCAATGATGAGACTCATTCTTGCCTTCTTGGTGAACAATCAGGCAGCCTCTTTGCAGATCAATGCGAGTCTGCATCTGTCCTATCTGAATACCACAGCTAGTCCTAGATAGCTTGTCCCCTTTTTAGTTTTTGCCTGCATCACCCTGTTGTATGCTTTAACCATCATTCAGCCCATTTGCACCGGCGTGTGAGATAGGTTTGGTGCCGTCTGCAACCGCATCCATTGCCACGCTATTGGCCAGTCCCCTAAGTTAAGCCTTCGCTGAAACATCTTCCAAGCAAGCAGCACTCCTCACTGTGAACGTGGCCTTGCATACTTTCTGCATTTTAATGGATCCGCAGACACTAGCACTGCCAATTGCATCTTCATATGTTATTTCCAAATTTGGCACTTCGCTACACCCTCAGCCGAACATTGTACACTTCATCAAAATCATCAATCGACTCTTCATACCTCTTGGTTTAGCTCTTGCTGAAACATCCGCCTGCCGCGTAACAACTCAATTTCAGAGCCTGGACCTTAGCCATCCAATCGCATTCCCACCATTCACTTTACACTGATGCCTAAACGAGCAGCCTTAGGGTCTTTTTCAGAGTCAGCTTGGCTTCCTATCCAGCTGCGCCCCATTCCTTCAACAATCCAGGCCGTCGACTACTGGCTCACTATTGGCCAGTCTTTTAAATTCTCTCTCACTGAAACTTTGGCCGGCCCAAATGCATCTCAGTGCCAATCTGGTCCACCATCACTTTATTTTGCGTTCACTTCCGATTCCAGAGACCATTACGCACCTCCTTCCAGTCTCGCTGCAGACAATTTCTATTAGTTCAGTTCGTGTACATCAGGTAGCAATCAGCCGATCATCAACCCAGCCCTCTCTTTGCCTTTGCTGAAACATCTGCCAGGTCAGCAGCAGATGTGCTCGTGCGGCCTTTCTGATGTGCAGTTCATAATTTCTCTAGCACTTTCATTTTACTTGGCTGCTTGCTCATCGGCCGATTCCCTCTTGTACCCTGAGCCGCAACTTTCAGCCAATCCAGTTTCATCTTTTCAGAAAGCGGACTTTCATCCTCATTTCGTACGGATAATCATTTGTCAAGATCATCAAGATAATCGTTTGTTTAGTCCGACCATTCCTAGTCGTATTCTTGGCTGAAGCAGCAGTTGGCTCAGCAGCATCTCAATGCTATTGGGGCATTCCGAATCGCTCCCTCTTCAATGTCATCTTCAAGCGAATTCTATTGATTCCCAGACTGCCAGTCACCCTATTTGTTCTCCATGAAACATCAGCCTGCCCAGTAGCACCTCTGTGCTAGTGGGGGATGAGTTCCGAATTCACTACAGCCTGCTTGTTCACATCTCTTCCGAGATAGTCATGCTCTCGCATTGCTCCCCAATTGGCCAGTCCCCCTACTTTTCCCCTCCCCGAAATATCAGCCTGCCCAATAGCACCTCTGTGCTAGTGAGGAGAGGAGTTCCAAATTCACTACAGCCTGTTCGTTCAAATCTTTTCGAATATGTTCATTCTCTTAGATTGCTTACCAGGCTGTCAGTCCTTTTATTTCTCCTTCCCGAAACATCAGCCCAACCAGTAGCAGCTCCTTTGCCAGTGTCTGTGTGCCAGCCAATTTCCAGCCTCCCTGCCCAGTCTGGACGTAATCACCTGCTGTTAGAATGCGAGAACGCCGTCCAATGCTTCGTAGATAGCCAGCCCTATTTTTTACCTCTCGCTGAAACATCAGCCCAGCCCAGTTGCACCTGAGAGCAAGCGAGCTCGCTGCTCCACTATACTTTACATCCTCTTCCAGCGACCAGCTCATTAGTGGTTTGTAGGCCAATAACAATTTTTACCCCTCTCTGAAACAAGATGCACTTCCTACTAGTCTCAAATCGAAAAACCTTCCGGCTTCGTATTAGCTGATTATCGACCCAACCAACTTTGTCCTTTCGCTGAAAGATCTGACAGCACAGTAGCTTGTTCATGCGATATTTCCAACTTGCCGCTCACAATTTTTCTAGCGGTTACACTTTACTTTACTGCTCATTGTCCAATGTTCCCTCTGCTACCCTTCGTTGCATCTCTTTAAAAAGCGGCCTTTCATTCTCGTTTCATGCAATTACTTCATGATTACCCTTTGATTAGTCTGACCATTCCCAATTGGATTCTTGGACGAAGCAACATATATCCTAGCAACGGGTGAGGCATTCGAAGCTTTCTGCTAACTTTATTATCATTTCTCCATTGAGTGCAGTCGAATACCCATTACTCCCTGAAACATCAACAGCACCTCCCTTGCCAGTGTCAGTGTGCCAGTCAATTTACAGACTCCTTGCCGAGCCCTTTTGACTTTTAGCTCACAATCTCTTCAATCCTTTACTTTGCTCATTGGCCGATGACTGATCAGACTGCTCTTTTCAAATTCAAATCCACCTCTCATTGACTGATCAGACTGCTCTTTTCAAATTTGCTTCTCCCTTTTTGCCCACAGTCATCTTAGACTAGTACCACCGTCATCAATTACTTCCCAGTTGCCCAGTCCCCATTATTTACCTCTTCCCGAAACATCATCCAACCCAGTAGCACCCTCTTTATCCGTGTCAGTGTGCCACCTTCTTTCCAGATTCCCTGCCGAGCCTGGACGGACGGCACCCGGCCATGGCCATTCGAGCCCTTCGGCCGCCCCACGGCGAGGCCCCGCCAGCCCGCCTCTCCGCTCTGCAGGCCTCCGGAGCTGTGCTGGGTCTAGATCGGCTCATCGATGGGTCCAGGGAGGAGGGGAACAACGAAGGGTTCATCGACGACGACTCCTGGCCGGAGGAGGAAGAGGGCCGGCAGCGATTGGAGGCCTTCCTTGCCGGTGTGTGACGTTTTGCCTGCCTGCTTTGACTGGCTTGCCTTTTGAGTTGCCCTATCTGATCGGCTTATGTTTCAGAATGTTGGTTTATCAGCACAGTTTAGTTAGTCGAGCTGCTCATCTTCGCTCAGCACAGTTTAAAACAATCGCGTGTTTGGCTGATATGAAACATGAAAATAATTTATCCTCGTGCGTTTTTAAGAACAAGCATTTCGATACCGTAAACGAAGTAGAGTGAGAATACAACTTTGCTTGAGTGCAAAGTTTGGTTCATCAGTCATGTATCGACTGTGAGCACACAAAAATGTATTCTGCCAGTAGATATCCTTGCGCGCAATCAATGCATAAAAAACTTGTCGATCCGATCAAATAATTTTTGAAAAATGAACTGCTCCTTGTGCTCAAAGTCTGTGACTCCTCTGTCACTAGTACGTCACTTCATCCATGTTCATCTGGGCTGTTTGGCTATTCTGCCCAAGTGGATGTGCAGCCTCTGCAACTTCCAGACTTTCTCCGCCGCAGAGGCAACCTTTCACTGCATTGACTTGGAGCATAGACTTCAGCCGCTCTACTTTCCTCCGCTAGATTCTGCTCCATCTACAGCCTCTGCTATAACCTCCACCAGCCATGCGTCACTTAAAGCGGTGGAGCCTAATCCTAAGCTAGCAGAAATTACGCACAACTCTGATGCCGCAGACCAAAAGACGTCTAATCTACTACTGCTCAATAATAACTTTCAAAATAAACACCTGGATCGAGAAGAGACACCTGTCGATCGCTACGCTCCCTCGCGCAAGCCCAATGCCCTATCCGGGAGCGCAGGAGAAATGGCCGATTGTCGTCGATGTCAAAAACGGGTCAGCGTTGGTATAAAGTTAGTTTTTCAGTTTACGCCACGAATTAAAAACGAAAAATGACGCAGAAGGGACCATATGGTAGATCACGTGACAGCCTGCTACCAACTGAAACCTTACGGTTGCGCTGCTTGTGGAGTAAGGCAGAGTCGGAAATGCTCCATCCTCCGACACCAGAAAACGCGGCCTGAATGCAGGCAGCGATAGACGTTTGAGCAACCTAATGGCGAGGGTTTTATTTTGCAGCGGATCTGGTGCGGTTCTGATGAATCAAGCTGAAGATGGTGAAACTGTGCGCCGGGGATTGCAATGTTGTTTTGGCTTTGATGGATCTAACTGGAAAGGCTTTTCCATCTAATTTGATCGAAAGGAATGACACAGAGTTTTAAAAGGGTAGACACAATATTGCAAACAAATTCTGAGACGTATTCTTTTATTCTAAGACTGTTGCTGAAACTAAACTACCCTATGCTTTAATTCTGTTATTTTTTTAAGGTTTTTCTTCAAAGTCCAATTGCCTCAAATTGTGGCTGACACCTAGTTTCCCCCCATGAGATTCCCCCCAAGAGGTTTCCCCCATGAAAGTTTTCCCTCTCAGGAAAGTCCCCCCCAAGATTTTACCTATACCCACACACCCTGCGCTAATACAGCACATAGTTGATACGGCAGTCTAAACAGGGAAATTTTTGTCTTGGGAGGGGGGGGGGGAACTAGTTGTCAAAACTCTTGGGGGGGAACTAGTCGTCGATTTTGACGCCTAGTTTCCCCCCAAGACACAATTTCACCTATTTTCAACTAGTTTCACCAAAGCCGTATCACTTAGGGGACGAGTTAGCGCAAGGTGTGTGTGGTAGGTAAAATCTTGAGGGGGGGGAACTTCATGGGGGGAACTTTCATGGGGAGGTCCCCACTTCGTTGGCCGGTAACCCTCCATGGGGGGGCGGAAAGCTTGATTAGGGGGGAAACTAGGCGTCAGCCCAAATTGTCTCTGTCGCCAATTACTTTAAGAGAGCTTTCTAAGGACACTCAAAAGTGTACTGCCGAAAAAGTTTGACCCCATTTTTAATATTTTATCATCAAAACTAAAAAGCTTTAAGCTTTTTGGTGTAGGTGCTTTTTTGGTGCGTTCAAAAATCATCGAAAAATTTTAAGCTTAGACCAGGATTTGCTTGGACCTGAAGTAAGCTCAAATAAATTTAGGAAAAGACTTAACATAAAAAACAAAATAGTAGTAATTTATTTTAGTTTTTCCGTTTGCGAAGTTGAAAATATGGAAAAATGAACAAGGTATTCTCGGCGGTTGCCAAGATGCGCGGCCTCACCTCAAGACACCACCTAGATGAAAATGCCAAAATTCATCAGATTTCAATGAAAAAATATGAATTATGCATGTCCCAATTTTTGAAACATCAAGATTTTGGGTTTTTGACTATAAATCAAGAAATACTAAAAAATTTCCAAAATTCCTTTTGCCAGCTTCAAGATATTATTTTCGCGGATGTACATACCAAAAATCAGCTAGTTTCATCGAAAAACCATGGACTTATGCATGTTCAAATTTTTGAAACATCAATATTTTGGGTTTTTGACTATAAATCAATAAATAAAAAATATTTCGAAATTTCCTTTTGCCAGCTTCAAGATATTACTTTGACGGATGTACCTGCCAAAAATTAGCTGATTTCATTGAAAACATAGCGATTTATGATTTTTGGAACTTTGAAACATCAAAATTTTGGGTTTTGGGCGAAAAACGCAAAATTACGTCAAGCGCACAAAATGGCCTGGAGATACCACCTAGGCGGACCTTCATGCAAAAAATTAGCCAATTTCGTTGAAAAACCGCGGAGTACGGGCCCCGGAACACACACATATATACACATATATATATATATATATATATATATATATATATATATATATATATATATATATATATATATATATATATACACACACACACACACACACACACACACACACACACACACACACACACACACACACACACACACACACACACACACACACACACACACACACACACACACACACACACACACACACACACACACACACACACACACACACACACACACACACACACACACACACACACACACACACACACACACACACACACACACACACACACACACACACACACACACACACACACACACACACACACACACACACACACACACACACACACACACACACACACACACACACACACACACACACACACACACACACACACACACACACACACACACACACACACACACACACACACACACACACACACACACACACACACACACACACACACACACACACACACACACACACACACACACACACACGCGGACAGACGGACGCAAAAATGGGGAAACTGCTTAAGCCGGCCCTTGGCCTCCCGCCGCTTCGGGGCAGGGCGCCAGAGCCTCCCTCCGGCGCACGGGTGGGCTACGGCCCCCACGCTTCGCCTAGCATGCTTCGCATGCTAGGCTACGCTCCGGGGCCTCCGCACCCATGCCCTCCGGCCTACGGAGCTCTGACTGCCCTGCCCTCCGCGGCAGGCGGCCTTCGGCCATGCAAAAATCATGTCAATTAATTAACTGCTTAATTAAGTGTCAATCCCTTGGACTTGTGTGGTTTTCAGTATTGATCTAGTGAATGGCGTTATTGAAACATTTTAAGCTTAAGCCAGTAATTTGCTTGGAATTTGTTGCAAAAATAAGTAGAAGAAGCAAAGAAAGCAATGGGACGACATCGGTGTATCACTTGCCTACAGGGGCATCCACCTCCATAATTATAACCTCTGCAAGAAAGCAAACTATTTCTTTCCGAAAATTTCCCATGAAAGGCATTATTTAACGCGGCTGTGGAAAAAGTCCAAAAGCATCCAGCACTTCGTCCACGGCCTGATTGCGACCTCAAATATTTTAAATTAGCTCAAAATATTGCATAACTTAACAAAAAAATTAAAAAATCAAAACAAATTACGAATGTAGCAGCGACATGTTGTGGGGCAGAAGGCCTGCACTAGACGGCTAAGGCCGTAGCGCATTGACATCGAAGTACCGCACTCTAAAAAAATTCAGTAATTTGTGATTTCCAAAAATTTTGAGCATTTTATTTTTTAAATTAATAAAAGATAATATTTGTTCGGAATTGAAAAAACAAAACAATTGTTTCTGCCAAATACAAAATTGACAAAGTCTGACTGCGTCCCTAACTGGAGGCTTCGTGGGCTTCGCGCATCTTGCGGCCTTTACAGTCGCAGCTGCGTTTCTGGATCACTGCCAAATGATGCATCCCATCAAAAACTGACTCAGCAAAGCTTCCGTGAACGAAAAAAACTCACTCATATTCCACACCGCAGCACCACCTTCAATCGTTTCAGCGCTTTAAACTTAGTTGAGTATTGGAAAACAAAAACATAAACAGTAGAAAATGTCATGCATGTTTAGATCAAGCTAAGCAGGAAATTTTTATTGTGTTTGAACAAATAATGATAGAATCAAAGTTGATGTTGACTTTTCAGAAAACTAATGTCCTCTCAAATACAGAAAAAAATATGCCCAAAACATTTATCGATTGGCACTAACGCAGAGAGCCGCGAGATTGCGGTGGAGCCGCTGGCATGGCCCCATAAGGCTGCGCCATGGGTGGTGGTGGTGGCGGTTGGACTTCGGGCACGTTTAGACCAAATCCGGCGTCGCACAGCTGAGCCGCCTCCTGGCACCAGTCGGGGAAGGCGTCCTCGCAGTTCCCGCTTGCTCCAAACCAGCCTGTCTCAGTTGTGCCCTAAAAGAGAGGCCTTTGAACCGCAGTCAGGGAACAGGCTGTAGCGACTGAAGTCACGCGGGTGGGAGGGCAGCGCCATCCCTGCCTTGCCCTGAAATTGGCACTATCTGATTTGATCTGTCACTATCTGACCTGCACTAGCTGTTTTTGTTAGAATGGCCATGAGTTTATGTTGTGTCTGTGGCAAGCAAAAAAGGCCAAAAGGAATATCAAGAAGGGGAACTAATGCCCCTTCTACTGGCATAACATGACAGACAAATACCAATACTTCAACGCCGATAGCTCCACTATCTTCTGATACGACATACGACATACTCATCAGGAATGATTAGTATTTGCTCTTGGCCTGATGGAAGTGAAACCGGCTGATTTATGCTGGACTGGAAGCCGGCGGCACCGCTGAGAGCAGCCTGGACCTGTGCCTGTTGGTCCACCACAGCCTCCTGCATTTCCAGCGCCACCTCTGCTGCCATGCCCAGGTGCTCCTGAACATTCTACGTTTCTTGGCCCCCCAGCAACGCTCAGCTTTCGCATACAGCTGATTTCTCAAAAAAAAATTGGTCGACGTCAAGTGGCCACAAGATCACGATTACAAAACAAATAATTCGCGCTCTCCGCCTGCGAAACATTACTGGCGCTAATTAGCTGAAAGTGTGGATTAATATCCCACCTTATTCTCTTTTTCACAGAACCCAGGTCTCTGTCAGTCAGCTATGGGAAAATAAATAAATAAAGCAAAAAAACTTTCCCACTAGCAATACGTAATTTTTTTTACTTCGTTTAGATTTTTCAGTATTGCTCCTTGGTCAAATTCTAAGTACATATAATAGTTTTCAAGAAATGGACAAAAATTTGGACTTAATTTTTTTAAAAAATAATTACATTTCAACTAATGGGTTTAATGAATTACAAAATTCGGGAGCCAACTACATTTGACCAAATCAATTGCCATTAAAGTAGGGTGCTCTCTTATCATTAATTAATCCATTATTACATTGGACAGATGATAATTTTTTACAGTGCACAAAATTCACAATCTAAGGTAAAAAAACTTATTTACTTGGTAAGAAAAAATTTCATCCACTTCAGTCGCAAGTAGAATTCAAATAAAGCTGAATAAAAATTTCACCCACTTCAATCGCAGGTAAAATATCAATCAAGAGATACTTTTGGGTTAGTATAACCCACTATATAATAATTTCATCCACTTCATACAGGGGCAAGGCCTCTAAGCATGTCCTGCTTTTTCAGCATTGGCTGGTGCAAACCCATGGAGACCAAGTGGAAGCAAACGAGTGCCAGAATCGTAATCTACGTCCAAAGATACCTATATGTGGCTGTTTTAGGTAAAAAAACCCTATAAAATGCCTCGAGATGGGAGTTGATGATGACCTTCTTGTTCACCACGGCCTTGTGCATGCCCATGGAGACCAAGTGGAAGCAAACGAGAATTGCCAGAATCGTAATCTACATCCAAAGAATTAATTACCTACTATGTTGCCTTTTTAAGACCTAAAAACCTTGAAAAATGCCTCAAGATGAAGTTGATGATGACCTGCTTGTTCACCACGGCCTGGTGCAAGCACATGGGGACCAGGTAGAAGCAAACGGGTGCCAGAATCGTAATCTACATCCAAAAATACCTCTTTGGTGCATTTTAATGCCAAAATAACCTATAAAATGACTCAAGATGAAGTTGATGATGACCTGCTGGTTCACCATGGCCTTGTGCATGCCCATGGACACCAGGTGGAAGCAAACGGGTGCCAGAATCGTAATCTAGGTCCAAAAATACCTATATGGTGCTGTTTTATGGTCTGCTACACTAGAAAAACATGAGAAAAAACATCAGAAACATGAGAAAAAACATGAGAATACTGGATTTCTACCGAAAAAGTTGATGTTTCGACCTAAAAAACGCGGAAAATGCAGAAACTAGGGGTGCCATGACACTCAGCGGCATCGATTTACCCTAGAACCGTTGAGATCTACACCCCAGATGTTGCCCAAGTGTCTGCAACACTTGCTGGACGGACGGACGGTTGGACGGACGGTCGGTGTGCGCCCGGACACCGGACATTTTTTTTGAAACAGTTTTTGAGAATAGTTTCGAAATAATTGACAAAAAACGATTTTGAATAAAATGACCCCCCACAATTTGACCACGGCGCGTCGATTGAGCCTATTTTCGGAGTTCTGCGATGTCTCTGGGATGCGCTACAGCGTGCCAAACATTGGGAAACCTGCAATTAGTTGTGATGCTCGATAAGAGGGGCTGGGCGCTACCGCTCCGCTAGCGCTCCGCTCCCAGCCCAATACACGATCAGCTCATCAACTCTCTTTCAGGCCATGGATGTATGGATGTAAGCGTTCCTGCTTCCCCCTTCTATTGATTATTTTTCCATTCCTCAATGTTTTCTGTTGAGCGCTAGCTTTGCGGATGCTGAGCTGGGTCTGGGAGGTGGTTGATGGAGGTGTAGCAGTGTTTGTAGGCTGGGGTGCATAACGTTCGTGTTTGGGACGATGGTGGAGCTGGCCATCGTCTGCTACATCAGCAAGTGCGCCAAAGGACCTGCCGGCGGCACCGAGGACCAGAACACCTACAACGACTCCTACAACACTGGCCACCAGGACAAGCATCAGAGTCGCAACGGCGGTCCCGGCCTCATCGACCCACCAACCACCTACCGCGTCCTCTCCACCCCAAGTTTACCTCTCCACCTCTCTCTCTCTCTCTCCGTTCCTCCTCCTTCTTCTCCGTCCAAAAGCAATGAAGTGAATGAGCTAGCTGCTACTCTCTGCTTTGAAGCTCTGGAGGAGACGCAGCCACTGGGTAATCGCCCTTTCTTCTTTCACTCACACACACGCACACAATCTTGTGCGGATTTTGGGGGGAGGGGGCGCCAACTATCTGCTCAGTGTTTGGATGCATGCTTGGGAGATGGAGTCTCCAGGAGGCTCCGCAAGGGGGCATACAGCTGAGCATGGCCCCCCCGTTGTCAGTCTAGCGCCCTTTGCTTCGAACTCACACAACCAGCCTTACTTCCACTTGCCTCTAGGCATCTCTAGGACTGAGCGGCCTGCCTGCATGTGTGAATGGGCGGTGTGGGGGTTGCAGTAGTGGGCGGGAGTGGAGCGGGGGAGCCGCGTCTACGCCAGGTCCTTGGATGTCATGCCCCCTTGGATGCCCTCCCGCCCAACTCGCCCCTCATCACCGCCAGCAGACGTCGACAGCCCGGTTCCTCTCTCTCCTACCTTCCCACCTCTACGTCAAGCTTCCAAGGAGTGTGCGGTGGATGATGTGAGGAAGGAAAGAAGTCTTTTGACAGGCTCTCTGCTGGAGGACGGGGGCGGGGAGGCGAGCGTGGGTGAGGTGTGGGAGGTGCCGTTGGCCAGCGGGGAGAGCTCCGTCCGATCCCCCACCGTCACCGCCACCGGTCATCCACTGCTTCCCCCTCCCCCCGCCAGCCCCTGAGAAGAAGGAGTGAGGTTGGAGCAGTTCAGACAGTGGTGTAGGAATCCCTCCTGTCGCCTGCTCAGGGGCACCGCCGGCAGCGTCCGTCGACGCCGCCCCGCCCCCAGTCACTGGTGCAGTGCGGAGACCATCGACAAGGTTCCCACCGCCCCAATTGCTCTCTCCCTAGGAATCGCTCTAGTCTCAGTCAGCGCTCAGATAGAGCAGTAGTAGATGGATGGGAGTACTAAGAAGCGTGTGTGTGGGTGAAAGAAGAAAGGGCAATTACCCAGTGGCTGCGTCTCCTCCAGAGCTTCCGAAGCAGAGAGTAGCAGCTAGCTCATTCACTTCATTGCTTTTGGACGGAGAAGAAGGAGGAGGAACGGAGAGAGAGAGAGAGGTGGAGAGGTAAACTTGGGGTGGAGAGGACGCGGTAGGTGGTTGGTGGGTCGATGAGGCCGGGACCGCCGTTGCGACTCTGATGCTTGTCCTGGTGGCCAGTGTTGTAGGAGTCGTTGTAGGTGTTCTGGTCCTCGGTGCCGCCGGCAGGTCCTTTGGCGCACTTGCTGATGTAGCAGACGATGGCCAGCTCCACCATCGTCCCAAACACGAACGTTATGCACCCCAGCCTACAAACACTGCTACACCTCCATCAACCACCTCCCAGACCCAGCTCAGCATCCGCAAAGCTAGCGCTCAACAGAAAACATTGAGGAATGGAAAAATAATCAATAGAAGGGGAAGCAGGAACGCTTACATCCATACATCCATGGCCTGAAAGAGAGTTGATGAGCTGATCGTGTATTGGGCTGGGAGCGGAGCGCTAGCGGAGCGGTAGCGCCCAGCCCCTCTTATCGAGCAACACAACTAATTGCAGGTTTCCCAATGTTTGGCACGCTGTAGCGCATCCCAGAGACATCGCAGAACTCTGAAAATAGGCTCAATCGACGCGCCGTGGTCAAATTGTGGGGGGTCATTTTATTGAAAATCGTTTTTTGTCAATTATTTCGAAACTTATTCTTAAAAAACTGTTTCAAAAAAAATGTCCGGTGTCCGGGCGCACACCGACCGTCCGTCCAACCGTCCGTCCGTCCAGCAAGTGTTGCAGACACTTGGGCAACATCTGGGGTGTAGATCTCAACGGTTCTAGGGTAAATCGATGCCGCTGAGTGTCATGGCACCCCTAGTTTCTCTCCAGTTTCCGCGTTTTTTAGGTCGAAACATCAATTTTTTCGGTAGAAATCCCAGTATTCTTTAAGTTTTTTCTGATGTTTCTGATGTTTTTTCTGATGTTTTTCTAGTGTAGCAGACCATAAAACAGCACCACATAGGTATTTTTGGACCTAGATTACGATTCTGGCACCCGTTTGCTTCCACCTGGTCTCCATGGGCATGCACAAGGCCATGGTGAACAAGCAGGTCATCATCAATTTATTCTTGAGGCATTTAATAGGTTTTTTGGCCTTAAAAAGGCACCATATAGGTATTTTTGGACGTAGATTACGATTCTGGCACCCGTTTGCTTCCACCTGGTCTCCATGGGCATGCACAAGGCCGTGGTGAACAAGCAGGTCATCATCATCTTCATCTTGAGGCATTTTACAAGGTTTTTAGGTCTTAAAAAGGCAACATATAGGTATCTTTGGACGTAGATTACGATTCTGGCACTCGTTTGCTTCCACTTGGTCTCCATGGGCATGCACAAGGCCGTGGTGAACAAGCAGGTCATCATCAACTTCATCTCGAGGCATTTTATAGGGTTTTTTTACCTAAAACAGCCACATATAGGTATTTTTGGACGTAGATTACGAGTCTGGCACCCGTTGGCTTCCACCTGGTCTCCATGGGTTTGCACCAGCCAATGCTGAAAAAGCAGGACATGCTTAGAGGCCTTGCCCCTGTATGAAGTGGATGAAATTATTATATAGTGGGTTATACTAACCCAAAAAGTATCTCTCTTATCTATATTTACCTGCGATTGAGGTGGGTGAAAATTTTTATTCAGCTTTATTTGAATTCTACTTGCGACTGGAAGTGGATGAAGAGTTTTTTCTTACCAAAGAAAAAAAATAAGTTTTTTTTACCTTTAGATTGTGAATTTTGTGCACTGTAAAAAATTATCATCTGTCCAATGTAATAATGGATTAATTAATGATAAGAGAGCACCCCATTTTTAATGGCAATTAGAATTTGGTCAAAAAATGTAATTGGCTCCCTAATTTTGTAATTCAGTAAACCCATCATTTGTAGAAATGTAATTATTTTTTTAAAAAATTAAGTCCAAAATTTGCTCCTTATCTTGGAAACTTATTATATGTACTTTGAATTTGACCAAGGTATATTTTTTAATCAATTGTAAATAAATGCAATAAAGACAAGAAACAGAGTCTAGTAGAAAAAATGTTTAAATGCAAGTTTTTTTTAAAAAATGTTTCTACATTTTACTACGTATTTTGGTCAGGTGCTCTCTTATCATTAATAAATCCATTATTACATTAGACAGACGATAATTTTTGACAAAAATAAAATGTAATGTAATGTAAAAAATTATCGTCTGTCTAATGTAATAATGGATTTATTAATGATAAGAGAGCACCTGACCAAAATACGTAGTAAAATGTAGAAACATTTTTTAAAAAAACTTGCATTGTAAACATTTTTCTACTGACTCTGTTTCTTGTCTTTATTGCATTTATTTACAATTGATTAAAAAATATACCTTGGTCAAATTCTAAGTACATATAATAGTTTTCAAGAAATGGACAAAAATTTGGACTTAATTTTTTAAAAAATAATTACATTTCAACTAATGGGTTTAATGAATTACAAAATTCGGGAGCCAACTACATTTTGACCAAATCAATTGCCATTAAAGTAGGGTGCTCTCTTATCATTAATTAATCCATTATTACATTGGACAGATGATAATTTTTTACAGTGCACAAAATTCACAATCTAAGGTAAAAAAACTTATTTCTTTGGTAAGAAAAAATTTCATCCACTTCAGTCGCAAGTAGAATTCAAATAAAGCTGAATAAAAATTTCACCCACTTCAATCGCAGGTAAAATATAGATAAGAGATACTTTTTGGGTTAGTATAACCCACTATATAATAATGA
>JASANA010003233.1:0-23958 GCA_030248095.1 Ptycholaimellus sp. GST1_10 | reverse complement strand
TAGCATCAATAATAAGTAGCAGCTGAACAGCTGATAAATGAACAAAACACTTGAGTTTTTTTGTTCACAAGTCATATATATTGACTCCAAATCTGTGCTTACTTTTGAAAATGGTGAAGAAACCACAGAACTACGCGCTCCGCGGTCACCTATTGCGCTTTGCGCCATATACTTGTTAGCAGTGCTAAACACACTTCCTGTCGGGTAAGGAGGAGTAGGTGTTGGTGAGAGAAAATATAAGGGGCTCGACGGCGTTGTAATCCATCCATCCAAAGGTGCTTGGATAGGGGCTAGGACTAAGATACTAAAATCTCCAACTACTTCATACAAAATTATCACATCAATTTAAGAGCCACTGCAGGAAACCCAACTGTGTATGGCAATAACAGCTAAACTGTTAAGAATTGCACTTAAAAACTTGGTTTGGCATGTCTTAATATGTGTTTATTTTAAAAGTGGTGACAAACCATTGAGTGACTAACACTACTACAAAAGTTTGCTTGTGTCGGTGCGTTGGAGTGCGGGGTGGGGGTGGAGGCGCCCGGTGACGGTAGTCTTTGTCGCGGGAGTGCCTTCCCTCCTCCCCCACTTCGTATGATTCACGCTCATTGGCTCCCAACATCTCCCGCCAACTCCCCAGACACATCTCGCCCACAGGGCTCGTCCCTTCACTTACACCCCACACTCTCTATATCCCCTTTGTCCTGCTTCGGAGACCCTAAGAAATTATTCATTCTTTATAACCACACTTGCTATGAAACTCCTTTGCTAATGAAGGTGGTGTCATTTCCATGGGCTGCAATAAACAATTTTGGTAAAATGCAATAATCAACTGGATGCAAAAATCATCACCTAATGCAATAGGCAACAAAAACAAAACAGGACTCATTACTTTAATTTTAATCTTAATAGGACATCTTATTTTTTATATGTGTATTATTTAGTGTATTTTGGGTTCTTTGTACCATACGTCTCTTGATGGGATATGTGTTAGAAAATTAAATAAAATAAATAAATAAAATAAATAAAGATACCCTCCACCTGACATGGCCAGAGAGCCCATGTCCCACCCCTTGCTCCTTGTTCAAGAATGAAACGTGGGGAAAACTGTAGGTCATTGGGCCTCAGCCTCTCGCCAATCGTTGCATACGAGTCTGGAAGCTGAGGTCATGTCAGGTGTTGATGAACTGACTTGGTAGATGTTGACTGTGTTCGTTTCCGTCTCCAGTTTCAACGGATTGTGTTAAGAGAGGCCAAGAGGATGTCAAGGTATATGAGGCTGGCCAGGTAGGGTTGGTGGTGATGAGGTTAGGTGGACATGTGGGTAGATTTGCAGGGAACTGTCGGCGTCCACCTATGCGCTGCCGTCGTGGCCCTGGCGGAAGGAGCTCTGGGGCTTCCAGATGCCCAGCCGGCCGTGCTTGGCCACGTAGAGTCGGGACAATCCTCTCTGTTTGGCCTAGATGCGATGGGCGCAGAAGGATAAAGGGTGTGGGTGGGGTTGCAGGGGCTGTCGGAGTTCATCTGTGCGCTGGCGAAGTTGTGCTAGCTGGAGCAGTTCTGCGACTTGAAGGAGCCCAGCCGGGTCCTCTGAGAGGTGCAGATGTGACTGCTTGAGTCCGCCAAGCGGAATTGAAAGGCTGTTGCTGTGCTTGGTGCCAATGGCGATGCTGTCCAACTATCTGCGGGCACTAGTAGAGCTTGCGGCCTTCTGAGCTAGTGTTGGGTACTCTTCCCTCACAGCGGCCAGAGAGTTGGGGGTAGCGGTGTTGTGAGAAGCATGACATTGACTAGGTGTAACTCGGCGGAGTGATGGTGGTGCAGGCGAGTCTGGCGGGGCACGGTGGCCTGGCGCAGGTGGCAGAGGGCTGAAGGCTTGCGAGCCTTTGGCTGAGCCGACTTGCTGACGAGCAGGTGGCCTCTGGCCGCGCCATTTACCTGGTCCAAAGGATTGAGGAACAGGTGGCAGCATCAGATGGCGCTGCAGACTAAGTAGTTTTGATCGCTTCTGATGATGATGGGCCGGGTGGTGGAGAGGCGGAACAGGTGGGCTCTGTTGTGGTTGCCAGTGCAAAGCATGAGCGCAACACAGGCTCTCAGGTTGCTGCCTCTGTCAGGGGTCGAAGGGAATCGATAAGGAGGAGATTTGCAAGTCAGTTGAGAGTGCAAATCCGGTGGGTGACAAATTGATTGTGGCAGCGCGAGTGGTCGGTTTTCATGCGGAAGCTGGTGGGTAAGCCCTCCAGGTTCCTGCAGATGGAGTCCAAGGTTGTCATCATACTGAAGGGTGAGTATGACTAGGCCTGAATGGTTCACAGAGTCTGTGTCAGAGGGTGACGGCGTCGACGAGGCTGAATGATATGATGCTGGGCTTGGTCATGAAGTAGCTGAAGTGGACGACGCTGACGGTGCTGGACTGGCACTACTTTTTGCCGGTGCTGAAGGCAGACAGGAAGTAGCAGCCGCAGTGGTCCTAACGGCGCTCTTGAGGCCAGCGGTCTGTAGCTGGAGGTGGGCGCCGGAGGGCAGTGGACATGGTAGATGCTGTGCCCAATGCTGAACATGTCAGGGTCTTGTAATGGAAGGCGGATGAGGTCAGTAGAAGTTGTAGCTGACGCCTCACCAGATGCTGAATTCGCCGTGAATCAGGTTGGAGCAGGTGAGCTTGGAATGGCGGCTGTTGCAACGGACGCCGTCCATGAAGTCTCTTTTGTCATCATCCAAGTTAAGTGGGTCTGAGTGGAGGCCATCCTCACGGCCATTCAGAACTCCACGCTAGTAGTCCAGGAATCACCAATGTCTGGTCAGTGCAAATGACCAGGAGGTGACGGCGGGTTGGTGGTCACAAACAGTCAACGGGGTGGGGGGGGGGGTGAGCCAACTTGGGTGTCATAAGGCTAGCGGCACAGACGGCCGCGTGGTCCTGGTCGGTCTGGTGTTGCGGAGAGTGAGGGAGTGGCAGTGGGTGGGGAGTTGTTGTTGTTCAATCAGTAGTTGTGAGATAGTAAGGCGCCAGTGCTGCAGGTAGATGGAGAGTTGGGCTCCATCTGGTCTTTTTAGCACCATTCGATGGCGGTGTGTTGAATAGCAACTCCTACCATCAAAACACTGCTCTAGCACCTTGTGGAACTTGGGTCAGATGCGAATGCCATGAGTTTCCAGGACAGGGCACCAGGTCTCATATCTGAAGCAGTGGAGGCGGACGCCGAGGCAATTGTCGATTTTGATGACGAAGTTCTGTCTTCGTGTTCTGTCTTCGGTGTGGGCGCTGACTGGGAAGTGAAGGCTGGCCTTCTGTTGTCAGGCTGATGGCTCTCGTTGGGTACCCTATCCCTGCCGGCTGGCCTGAGTGGCGTTCTATGGCCATAGGGGGTGCAGAGACAGCGTCGGAATCAAGGGTTCCAAGCAGTGTTGATAGCCGAGCCATTTAGTCTATTTTGCAGTGGTGGGCCAGGTCGCATGGATGGCTAGTCAACGGTGGCAAGGGTGTATGGGCGGCGATGGTGGTTGGGTCTCACAAGAGTCTGGTCAGAGCAAATGGCCAGAGGACGATGGCGGCTGGGTGGCACAGATAGTCAGCGGAGTAGGGGATTGAGATGGATTGGGTGGCATTGGGGGAAGTAGCGCCAAGGGGCACATGATCTCGCGGTGTGGAGAGTGGGGAAGTGACAGTGGGCTGGAGTAGTTGTTGTGAAAGCAGTAGTTGTAGGATGCTTTGTACAGTTGTGATTGCAGAGGGTCAGTGCTGCAGCTATATGGAGAGTTGAGCTCCATCTGGTCTCTTCAGTACCATCCGACGGCGGTGTGTCGAATAGCAACTCCTACCATCAAAACACTGCTCTAGCACCTTGTGTAACTCAGGTCAGATACGAATGCCATGAGGTTGCAAGATGCGATGCCAGGTCTCATATCTGAAGCGGTGGAGGTGGACGCCACAGCAATTGTCAATTTTGATAACGAAGTTCCGTCTTCGTGGTTTGGCTGCCTGCTCCTTCCACACTGCTGAAGGAGCTAGACTGCTTCCCTGGCTCTGGTTACCCACCTGAATGGCAGAGGCCTTAGAACTGAGGGAGGAGTCGGAAGCTCCATGGATTGCGGGTGGGGCGATGACAACAGCCTTGGGGCTGGAGGGTTTGGTGGCCTCCTCCTGCTTCCGCCTTGCTTCCACCCACACTAGACCCATCGTAGCGTCCTAAACAAGCCAGTTGAGCATGCGTTGGTGTACTGCTTCCTGCAGAGGACTGACTCCATCGATATCAAGCATCCAGGGTGGGTTGGAGAGTCGTAGGATCAGGGTGGCCAGCTGGTCCATCCAAGGAGAGTTAGCATAGTGATCCTTGAGGCGGATGGTTGGGAAGGGGCCGGAGAGGGTGCCGATGGTGGCCCAGAACTCGGAAGGAGAGAAGGAAGTGCCCATGTCATGGCAGGAAGAGAGTTGGACTTCAGCCAGGCAACCTCGGCATTGCTTGAGGAAGTTTAAGAACATCTGTTTGGGAACTCCTTTGAAGTTGCAGAAGATCAGGTATCCAAGCACATCCTCTTGAAGATCAGTAACATCGTCATCAAGCCCTTCCCGCTCAGGCTTTGCAGCACCAGCTTGTCCGGGGAGATGTGCCAGAAGTATTTCATGAGGTGTGGCATTTCTGGGCCAGACAGTAGGTCAGTAATTTTGAGTGTGGTGCCGATTGTGTTCCTAGTCAGGCTCGCCCTCTTTTGCTTCGGTATTCACCACGTGCTCTCTGACTGTTTGACTTCCGAAGGAAGGGATGTGGAATGGGGTGAAGAGGGGGAAGGTGAAGTTGGGCGAAGGCAAGGTGTCTTGGATGATGGCTTGCCATCTTCCTCTTCCCCCGGAATGGCCTCGTTGATGAATTTCTCTAGTCTGATCTCCAGTCTGTTCTGGGATGTCACGGTCAGTGAGCGAAAGTGGACCTTAGGCAAGGTCTCCCAGGGTGCCCGGTCCACTAAACGATGCCACTTGTGGCAGACGAGGCATGTGCAGGCGAGACTGTGTCCATCCAGACATTGTAAGATCAGCTCCAATGTCTCGTTCGGCAAATTGTCAAGTGTTGGTGTTGTTGTGGATGGGCGGGAAGGGTATGGGCGGGAAGGGTATGGACAGGAAGGGTACTGTCCATTTCTCCCCAGCCAGGCCCCGGGCAGAGAGAGTGGGCCTAAGGGGGCATCCGCGTCCTCTGCTGCGTCCGCAGCGGCTTGGAGCTGTCTTTGGTTGAAGCGTAGCCTTTGATAGTGGTGTTGGAGTGCCGGTCAGTGGGGATCATTCAGGGAAAGTCAGTCTAGCCGATTTTCTATCAAGGCAATTGCTAGCAGCATGTGGTCCACGTTGGTGTAGTCTCGGTGGAGAGGAGGTGGTGAGTTTGCCCAAGGTTGGCCGTTGACAGTGCTGTCCATCTGAGGGCTGTCCGTGGTGACGGCTAGCATCTTGGTGCCAGAGTCTGGAGATGGTGTCTCTAGAAGAATGCAAGCTTCGCGATAGAGGATATCGGACATGGCCAGGAGCTGTGTATATCCTTCGCCGTTCACATTGTGGAAGCAAAGGTTGGCCAAGTTACCCGGATGGAAGGCACCCTGGGCCACGAGTTGTTCCACGATGGAACACCACGAAGTGTTGCTGGCGTGAGTGCAGTTTGGACAGTGATAGGTTGCTGAGCTGTCCTCCAACAGTCGTTGGCAGACTATCACTAGCAGCCCCGCGTCTGTCGGTCCCAGGATTGGTCCCAGTTCCTCTATAACGCAGGCCAGGCATTGGTGTTGTCGACAGTTGGTGCAGCTGACTTTGTCAGCCGGAGTGATGACTTTGCAGCACCGGTTGCACAGGGAAATAGCGAAGGGCAGGATGGTGGACATGATGTCGTTCCGCGTTTCCGTGGTCCGGTGTACCTGGGTGCAGTGGATCTCAAGCCCATGCTTAGTTGCCAGCTACAATCAGTCTCTACCTTAGTTTGTCTGGACAACTTGGAGGTCGTGAGGCGCATTTGGTTCCATGAGGAGGCTCCTTTGTGGATGGAATTGAGATTGCGGGTACGCAGGCGGTAGTAGGACCAGCATGCAGGAGAAAGACTTAGTCACTCATCACGCTAGCTGTGCAGTCTTTCCTTGGTTAGGACATCCCTGGTCAGTGAATCAGTGATGGTGAGGAGCACATAGTGTCTCCTCCCACTTGGCTATCATGAGCTTTGCTCTAGTGTTCTTGGTTGAGTAGCAAAGGTCGTGAAGAAGGAGTAGGAAGATGTGTCGACCCAGAATGAGTGACAATAGTGGGGGTAGCAGAAGGGTGAGAGGTGAGTAGTTAGTGGGCGGTTTCAATCCGGTGAGTGACATCTGATGTCCGGCGAGAGTGATGCTGTCACTCTCCCGTTCCTCTTCCTCAGTCTTCCGGAGGTAGGGACCGTAGTAGCCTCCGAAGGAGATGAACTGCTTGGCAAGGGAATCAGGCTTCCATTGCCCTGAATTCTTGACTTATGACATGACGGATGATGGAAGTTCTCTCGTTGCAAGGACTAGTTCGGTTTAGAAGCAGTGGCATGGGTTGTGAGAGCCGCTTGAGCTGAACATCTCGTCTCTTCTATCTCTTGCCAACGTTGAAGAGTCCTAGCCTGAAGGTGAAATAGGCTCCTTAGAGTCCTATCCACTGTCCGTACTTGGGCCAGACGTTGTCGTGGAGACATGGTTTAGTCACGTGATGAGAAACTTTCCGCAGATCACGTGCCGTTGAGCTGTTTTCCGGTCGAGTGCAAGAGTAGCTAGCTCTCCAGGTTGGTCATCCCACGTTGATCGTCAACGCTTCCTGGGTGGAGGACGGCGAATGAGGGACTTGGATGGGTGGCAACGATCGGCGGGAGTCCTATCCGGACAGGCGAAGCCATGTCCTATGGCAAAGACCTTCCTCCAATTCAATGACATGCTATAGTCTTCTCCCTTGAGCTCCAAGTGTCCCTGTCGATGAGGGAAGACAGTCTAGTCTTCTTCGGAGAAGGGAAAGTGTTCGGAGCTGCAGCATAGTCTTGAAGGGAGACTTCCCATATGGATAATTGTCATTCCTCAACTTCCAGGGACGTTCAGCTCCTTCAACGGTGTGCCAGTTGTCCTCAAGTGGGTACTGGCCGACTGGGTCCATGGAGACTTGTGAGTTTGAACTGGCGAGTTCTCCCAATGACCATGCTTTGTTCCCGAGAGGCTTGACCATGTCTGGTATGCTTCCCAATTACTCTATCCTGCCAGGCTCTACTTGGCGTCAACAGTAACGGTGTCTCCTCCTTGGTGATTCTTAGGCAAGGAAGGTGGCAAGAACGACGTTGCCAGTCTTGACGTACACCCCGTTTCTTGTGTCTTGATTGGAATCGCTCCCTTTTGCTTGGAGATGGTAGCATTATTGTGTGCCGCTTTCGTGAGCATCCGCCTTGACTTCAATCCTCCCGCGTGATGTGTCATTTGGTTGCTCCTTCTGTGCTGTGTTTCTCCTCTGCCCCATTGCTCCTCTCTGATCATGGCGTCTCAAGGTGAAGATCAGAGGCTGGCAGATAAGACAGGGATGAATGCATCAGGAATAAGGGTGACAATGGGAGCAAAGGAAGGCTGTTGCAGATGCCCAGAGTGGCTGTCCCTACTTCCACTGATGGCAGGTGACGCTCTTTGCTCGGTGTCTCCAGTCATTCGATGGTATGGTATGGTGATGCTGGATAACGGTTCCAGCTACACCTGGTGTACGGAGGAGCTGGTGCAACGCCTCGGCCTCAAGGTCTTTGGCTCCGTCACTCTCCAGCTCTCCACCGCTCACAGCTCCGTCCACCGCAACATCAAGGCCAAGATGGTGAAGCTGTTCCTGTCCGGCAACCAGTCCACGATGGAGATCACCGCCTGCGTGGCGGAGAGCGTCACAGCGCCCGTCTCCGTCGGCGGCATTAACCTTCCCACTCAGCCCTTCCGCGACCGCGGCCTCCAGCCCTCTCGCATCCTCAACTGGCCTAGCAAGGTCAAGCAGGAGAAGATCGTGGACGTCCTCATCGGTCTGGACTACCTGCGCGCCTTCGAGGGCCTGGGAGTGCCTTCCCAGGACGTCATGGGCCTCTCCGTCTACTCCTCTGCCTTCGGCACCCACCTCTCCGGACCTGCTCCTGCCCAGACCACTGCCCACGTCCTGCCCGCCTCCTGCTCTCTCCAACTCTCCTCACCCTCGCTTCATCAGCTGGTGGAGATGCAGACGGGACTCAAGGTGGTGGGACTGGGCGGCAAGGACATGGCGGCCAAGTGCGAGGACTGCAGCAGGAACCTGGACGAGTACGAGATCGGCATCTGCAACGACTGCAAGCTGAGTTTGACATCCAGCGCAAGGAGGACGGACGTTTCACTCTCTCCCTACCCTTCAAGTCCGGCGCCTCTTTGCTGCCCTCCAACCGCCATACCGCCTTCGCCCGCCTACAGCGTCTGGAGGCCAAGCTCACGCCCCAGGAGAAGCAGCTGCACTACGCGGAGTTTGACATGTTTGAGAAGAGCGGCATCATGGAGCCAGTGGACGAGTCCAAGACCCCGGGAGCCGTGATCCAGTACTTGCCTCACCGCCCCGTCTTCAAGCACACCGCTGCCTTCACCAAGTGCCACCCTGTGCTGGACTGCTCCGCCTCCGCCCGCAAAAGCCAGAGCCTCAACGACAACCTCCACACCAGCCACAACCGCCTCACCAACCTGCTGGATGTCCAGTTTCAGTTCCGTCTGGCCAAGCACGCATTGGTGGCGGACATCTCTGCAGCCTTCTATGGCCTGGAGGTCAAGAAGCAGGATCAAGACGCCTTCCGCATCCTCCTGCCCGCAGACCCTCAGTGCCCATTCTCCAAGACCAACCTCCGCTGCATCCGCTTCGCCCGCCTTGTCATGGGCGCCACCTGCTCCCCCAACCTCCTCCTCGCCTGCCTCAACCAGCTGACCAAGGACGCCCTCGCCTCCGGCATCACCTACGGTCTCACTCAGGATGAGCTCAAGTCCCTCACCAGCCACTTCTACGTGGACAACGGCGTCTTCAGCTTCGGGGAGGAGGAGGAAGGAGCCCGACTGGCTCAAGGCCTACAGAAGCTCTTCGCAGCGGCCCAACTGCGCGCCGCCATCATCGGCAATGTTGATGTTGCGGTGGATGGAGCTGTGAGCGGTGGAGAGCTGCCGCCATCATCGCCGACAAGTTCCCCTGCAAGTTGGGCCAGGTCTACCACTTCATTGACTCCAAGACCGTGCTCTACTGGATGGAGGAGCGAGGGACGTTGCGAGCATATGAGAGCAAGCGAGTTCGGGAGATGAAGGAGCTGGAGAGGAAGCTGGGCGAAGTCAGTTGTTGCTTCGTGCCCACCGACCGCAACGTCGCCAACTTTGTCACCAAGCCCCACCTCTTCAAGGATCTCTCCACCTTCCACAACGGGCCCGACTTCCTACGTCTACCCCGGGAGCAGTGGCCAGCCTGGAGAGCGGGTACCAACTACGAGGCAGAGGTGCCGGAGGAGGAGCGAGGCGGGGTCAAGCGCAACGTTGCCCCTCGGGCCACCATCAACGTCAACGTCGCTGCCCCCATCTTCGACCACGAGTTCATCGACGGCATCCTCGCCTCCAGCAACTCCCTCCATCGTCTCCTCCTCCGCTTCACCTTCCTCTTTCGCATGCTCCTCAGCCACGGGTACTCCGGTCGAGTGACGGAGCAGGAGAAGGAGGCGGTGTTCATGCGCCTAGTCAAGATGGAGCAGACGCGGACCTGGCCCGGCCTTACCAAGGCCAACCAGGAGCAGAAGACTCGCCCACACAATAACGTTTGCTCCCTCAACCTCTTCGTGGACGGCGCTGGCATCATCCGCCTGGGCACTTGCATCACTGATCACCAGCCCTACCTCCTACCCGGCCACTCCCGCCTCGCCGGCTTCGCCTACTCCAGACTCACCAACGCCTCCTACACCCTCCTCTTCGGACAACGCTAGGACTAGTACGAGAACAGTGCTGGCTGACGGGTGGGCTGTCGGCGGCCAAGAAGGCAGTGAAGATGTGCGCCAAGTGCAAGTACTACGGCCCCACACTGCCCAAGCCCTCCGCTGGCCTCCTCCCCGACAACCGACTCAAGTGTGGCCTGCCAGCCTTCACCCACGTCCTCATCGACCAGTTAGGCCCCATCAAGAGCTACGCCAACAGCTACTCCAAGCCCAAGAAGCGATGGGTGCTGCTGCTCACCTGCGCTGTCAGCCATGCCCTACACCTGGAGCTCCTCCAAGCCTACTCTACGGAGGCAGTCATCGAGGCGCTGCGGCGTTTCTGGGCTAAGCACGGCCTCCGTTCTGGCACCATCTACCTGGATCGAGCCACCGCCTTCACTGGCCTCGTCGCCGCCCTCCGTGCCTTTGCCGCCAATCACCAGCTCAAGCTCTCCTTCTCTCCGGTGCGAGCGCCATGGCGGATGGGAGCGGTGGAGCGACTGGTGTCCCTCATCAAGAAGAGCCTACGCCCTGCCCTCTACAAGAGCTGCCTCGACGACTTCGCCCTCCTCACTCTTCTCGCCGACATCGAGGCCGGCCTCAATGCCCATCCCCTACTTCCCCTTACCGATGCTCCCAACAATCTCCAGCCCCTCACCCCTGCACACCTCCTCGGAGGAGATGCAAGCTTCGGCCTTGCCCAGTTCCAGACCTACACCTACTCCCAGGGCATCTATCGCCGCCTCCGCGACCTGGCTCGCCTTCTCAGCGACTCCCAGGACACCTTCTGGAGCTGCTGGCGCCTGGAGTACAAGCACTGGTTGGTGGAGCATGGCTTCGAGCAGCAGCGTCTGGGCAAGGACTCCTTCGTCTCCCTCTCCAAGGCCTACCTCCTGGCCAGCCCCAAGCCTTGTCCCGAGTGGAAGCTGGTGCACGTGGTGAAGAAGTATGTGGGCAAGGACAGCGTCTGTCGCTATGTCCATGTCATCGACAGCTCCGGCTATGCCTCCGACCACTCCATCTCTCACCTCCTTCCACTGGAGGCCGAGGTGGAAGAAGCAGACCAAGTCCCCGGCAATGCTGCCTACCCGGTCCCCGGCGACATCAAGGAAGAAGCTGACGAGTCGAGTGGGGAGCTGGCGGGTTCTGCCCGCATGCGCAGCCTCGCCTTCCACCCCCCATCCGTCATCGACCACGACTACTGCTGATTCTCCCCTTCCCACCTCAGCCTATTTCTTTCTTTTATCCTTTTTCTGTTTTGCTTCAGGCCTATTGCCCCCTGTTGAGCCTTAGCATTTTGTGGCCTAGTTTCAGCCTAGGGCCCCCTTTCCTTCTGTCGCCTTCGGGGCGTTCTTCATCATCAGCTTCTTGTTCATGCCTTGCATGGTGATCATCCTCTTTCCCCGCTCTGCTGTCAAAGAGGCCCGGGAGCTCTGTCGGTGCGTTGGAGTGCGGGGTGGGGGTGGAGGCGCCCGGTGACGGTAGTCTTCGTCGCGGGAGCGCCTTCCCTCCTCCCCCACTTCGTATGCTTCACGCTCATTGGCTCCCGACCTCTCCCGCCAACTCCCCAGACACATCTCGCCCACAGGGCTCGTCCCTTCACTTACACCCCACACTCTCTATATCCCCTTTGTCCTGCTTCGGAGACCCTAAGAAAACTTGGTGGTGGAGATCTTGTGCAAGCGCGACACCGCGACCTTCTCCCGCTTCGCCAAGCCCTTCAACATCCGCAAGCAGCTCATCCCCTTCCTCATCGACCTCTCGCACCCTTTTGACAACGCCTTCGGGAAGGATTACATCACCATCACCTCCTCCTACCCCTTCCTCCCCGACAGCTTGTATTTCAATTGCTGAACATTTCATAAATAAAACTGTCCTGTACGAAAGTTGCAGATTCCAAATCTAATGCTGTGTTTTGTCTTCGAGCTGAATGATTTATAATTCTTCTCTTTGAAACTAATGAAACTCATTGACCCCAAATTACTTTTGAAAAGTGTCAGGAAAAAGGTGAAATAATACATAGAAATAAATATCGTATTGTTGTTTTTGTCCACCATCACCTATTGCGATTTGTGTTATTATGTTTGTTTCCAAAAAGGGATACAGAAATAAAAATATGGCATTGAAGCGTTTTTTTCTGGTGAATCCAATGAAGCTGTACGTTTTTTTTTCAATCTCTACGTGAATTTGACAAAAAAGCAGTTTTTTCCAATAAATTGTGTCAAACTTTATTTATTTAACAAACATAAACATAATTGGATAATAAAAATACAAGATACAGTGATAGCAAATGTAACAATCCATGATAAAAACGGAATATATGTGAATTCAAAATGAGGGTATATTAAGAGGATTGTTGGTATCGGCTGGCAATGCATTTGTTTTAACATGATCACGAACCTTCTGCTCCCAAGCCTATCGGTTGTTTCGATAAGTGGACTATTTGGATTTGACTGTAAGTGGACTATTTGGATTTGACTTCGAAAGAAGTGAGCAAACGCTAAGCAAATGTTTTGTTATCGTCAGTGATTGCGTCCATCCACCCTCTCCATTTTAAGTGTTGTTAAGCATATTTCTACAGTGCTTGAAATATTTGGATGCCAAATTGGGGTTATGAATCTATTTGGGGGTGCACACACTCGTTAGATGCCTACAGAGGACTGCCAGACAATGCCCAAGGAAAGCTGAGTTATGACGTGATAAGGAGAACCTTAGTAGTAACTTTTGGCAGTTCTCCGGAAGTTGACCAAACTATCAGTCTGCAAAGGCATCGTCCAGCAGCCCAGAGAAAAGTCATGGCTTTCCTAGCTAGGCTTTGAAAAGTTGTCGAACAGCGTTTTCCAGTCACCGCAACTTTTCTGGCAGACACGCAAGAGGTATTGCTAAAGGAAATTTTTCCTAGGAGTAAGGCATAAAAAAAGTATGGCATTTGCAGATCAAGCAGGGGGCGGCGAGAGCAAGTGGCGAGGACCATCGAGCGCTGGGGGTTCAACCTCTACGACATGGTGGATGAAGACGGCTTCATCAACCGCTTAACATCCATAAGCCCGTGCTCTGAATCTGCCGAGGCCATTGGCACTGCTACCGTCTCACTCCAGGGCGACCTTGGACCTCCTAAATGACAATCAAGTTTTCCATTTCTGCCCCAAAACCTCCCCGGGTCCCCAACCTGGCCATGGGGCAAAGAGGCCAAGGTTGACTACAGCAACCTGGATACCATCCAGGTGACCTACCACCTCCTCACGGCCGCCGGAGGGGGTCACTCAAGCCTGAACCCTGAAGGTTTCACGAACGACATTAAGCCCCTTTTTGACCCCAGTCAATGTAATTGACGATCAAGGTGCTCCACCATCTTCTGCCTCGGCCAGACACCCCTTGCTAGATTCCCGGCATTCTCGCTTTCCCCTAAGGCGATGGGGATCAGTGAAAATACAAGCGAATTAGCAAAGCAAAATATTTGTTCAATCATAAGAGCTAAACGATTGTTCCCTTTCCAAATTGACTTAAAGTCAAATCTAACAAAAATAAAAATTGCGGTGCAATTATTTGTAAGTGATTCAAAATTCAGCACCCTCAACGATTAAGAGTTTTTCCTTGTAACTGATAGGTTAAGAAGCATAAACTTTCCGAATGTTGTAACTTTTCTAAAGAAGTATTTCTCTCATCTGATGGATTGAATGAACGAAATAAACAAACGGCAAAACACCGTGAAAGTTCTGATGTTTCAGAAAGTGCACAAATGCGTGTGCCAAGAGCGAGCAAACGATTCTTTGCCCCTCATAAGTATGCTATTTAAAAATCATAAATGAAACAGTCATTTAATAAAATTTTTGGGGGTGCCGGGTCTGGTGCGTCAACTAGCTCCTCCTCAGATCCCAAGGGGCCAAAAGCAGTAGATCAAAGATGGAATACAGCAACTGGCTGGGAGCTGAAGAGTGATCTGGAGGATCTACATCGACAGTATCTATTTGGCCTCTACCTCCGCTGGGTCGCTTTGATAGCCACCGAATATAACCCAAATGAAGGCTCACTAAATACTAATCCAATGGTTCCAGTGCGATTACGAGGAGGCGTGAGACCTCTGCCGAAACCAGCCCTTCTGAATGCTTCGACACTCTGGGTCTTAACGGAACTATAAAGGTACACCCTCTACCTCAGCCCTCAGAAACGTTTATCAAAACATGCTGAAACTAGCAGGCTGGCAGGGGATGGCGGGGTTAGCACGATCTGCAAAAAAGCCACTGATCGCGGCCTCAGGCATAGGAGCAGGCAGGGAGGAGCAGTGGGAGGAAAGTTACCTCCCCATCCGTCAAAGACCGCGACCACGGCAACAAATGGGACCGGCAGCGGCCACAAGACGCCACTCACTGAGGGGTTCAACAATCATCTTCTCACTCACTTCCTTAAAACCAAGTTGAGATTGTTTGCAGAAACTCTGGCCAAAATTGACAACACCATCCGGCGGGGCCCCGCCCTACGAGAACAACAGAGCACATTGAGAAGGGGCAATTATCTTGATGGGTCTTTCGGGCAGTTACCTTTAGGCCTAGCCAACAAACCCCCCACCAAGTAGCAAGTAGATTTTGACCAGTAAAAAAATTAACTGATGAAATATTTAAGACTTGACTACAAAAATGGGGTCAAACCAATCTCTTCTCTCGACCACCTATGTAAAAGAACGGAAATATCAAACAAATTGTGTCGGACCCTAGTGATCAAGATGATATATGTTAATTTGTTAATGTTTGTGCATACTGCAGTAAAACTAAAAACCACCACCTAAAGAGAAACATTTAAAGAAAAAACACAACACCTAAAGATACACATAAAGAAACACAACACCTAAAGAAACCTGAATCACCCCAATCGAGGAAGCAGCATGCGGCTTCGTCAAACGCGAACTTCATCACGCCATCTACGATGGAGACAATGTTGTTTTCTGCATGACATTCGAAGCCATCTACTCTCTCAGGCTGACCTATTCATTCCTGAGACGTTTGAGAAGAGCTGAAGGTACCCTAATAGCTGAACAGTTGTACAAGAATGGAAGAATTTGAGAAACTGATGGAACAAGCAAAGGAGGAGGGAAGGAGGAGAGACAGAGACGGCCCTCTCCAAAGGAGGGCGGACGACAGAGACCAGATAAGCACGCGCATCGGAGGAGGTAGGTTTCTTAGGGGGTTCTTAGGATCTTTAGGGGGTTCTTAGCGTTCTCTTAGGGGGGTGGTTACTCCCATATCACAATAAAACATAACAAAAACACATATCATACGACACTAGGGCCAACAAGGTAATATCCATCTTCTTTAACAAGGGGCCACCAAAGAAAAACAAGAGCCCAACCCCATTTCTAGAGAGCTAAATATAAAAGGGGAAAAAGGATGGTGGGGAGAGGGCTTTGTTGGCTAGGCCTGGAGGTCACTGCCGAAAACCTCATAGAGATGATTGCCCTTCTCAATGTGCTCCTTGTACCGGCTGTCCTCGTAGCACAGCCCACGGATGGTGTTGTCGATTTTCGTCCAGAGTTTCTGCAAAACAATCTTCAAGATTGGTTTTAAGGAAGTGGGTGAAAAGATGATTGTTGAACCCCTCCATGAGTGGCGTCTTCTGGCATGCCGGTGCATTTGTTGACCATGGCATCTTTGACGATGGGGAGGTAACTATCCTCCCACTGCTCCTCCACTGCCTGGCAGCAATGGCTGAGCCAGTCGATGAGTGGCTTTTTGCAGATCAGTGCTGACCCCAGACCATCCCCCTGCCAGCCTGCTAGTTTCAGCATGTTTTAATAAAAAACAGTTCCGAGGGCTGAGTGTAAAGGGTGTACCTTGGAGTTCGTTGAGGTAGGTCTGGAAGCCGTTGAAAGGGACTGGGTTTGCGGCAGAGGGCTTCCTGGTCCAGTCGCACTGGAACGCATTGTTCATCTTCATGAGCCTTCGATTTTGATTATAATTAGGTGGCTTAATCAAAAACAATTGCACCGGAGGTAGAGCCAATAGATACTGTCGATGTAGATATCCAGATCATACTTCAGCTCCAGCCAGTTGCTGTATTCCATCTTGACTCCCCTTGGCTTTGGCATCTTGGATCTGAAGGAGGAGCTGTTGAGCACCAGACCCGGCACCCCCAAAAAATTTTATTAAATGACTGTTCATTTATGATTTTTAAATGCATACTTATGAGGGCAAAGAATCGTTTGCTCGTCTTGGCACACGCATTTGTGCACTTTCTGAAACATCAGAACTGTTCACGGTGTTTTGCCGTTTGTTTATTTCGTTGATTCAATCCATCAGATGAGAGAAATACTTCTTTAGAAAAGTTACAACATTCGGAAAGTTTTATGCTTCTTAACCTATCAGTTACAAGGAAAAACTGTTAACGGTTGATGCTGAATTTTGAATGACTTGCAAATAATTGCACCGCAATTTTTATTTTGTTGATTTGACTTTAAGTCAATTTGGAAAGGGAACAATAGTTTAGCTCTTATGATTGAAAAAATATTTTGCTTTGCTAATTCGCTTGTATTTCACTGATCCCCATGGCCTAGGGGAAAGCAATGCCGGGAATGTAGCAAGGGGTGTCTGGCCGAGGCAGAAGATGGTGGAGCACCTGATCGTCAATTACATTGACTGGGTCAAAAAGGGCTTAATGTGGTTCGTGAAACCTTAGGGTTCAGGTTGATGACCTCGGCGGCCATGAGGAGGTGGTAGGTGGCCTGGATGGTATCCAGGTTGCTGTAGTAGACCTTGGCCTCTTTGCCCATGGCCAGGTTGGTGACCCGGGACTGGGTTTGGTAGAAATGGACATGATTGCATTTGAGGTGCAAGTTGGCCTGGATGACGGTGCATCCAATGGTCTCGGCGGTCAGGAGGACGGGCTTGATGTAGCAGTTGATGAAGCCGTGTTCATCCACCATGTCGTAGAGGTTGAACCCCCAGCGGTTGATGGTCCTCGCCACTTGTCTCGCCGCCTGTTTGATCTGCAAATGCCATCTTTTTATGCCTTACTCCTAGGAAAAATTTCCTTAGCAATACCTCTTGCGTGTCTGCCAGAAAAGTTGCGGTGACTGGAAAACGCTGTTCGACAACTTTTCAAAGCCTAGCTAGGAAAGCCATGACTTTTCTCTGGGCTGCTGGACGATGCCTTTGCAGACTGATAGTTGGTTAACTTCCGGAGAACTGCCGAAAGTTACTACTAAGGTTCTCCTTATCACGTCATAACTCAGCTTTCCTTGGGCATTGTCTGGCAGTCCTCTGTAGGCATCTAACGAGTGTGTGCACCCCCAAATAGATTCATAACCCCAATTTGGCATCCAAATATTTCAAGCACTGTAGAAATATGCTTAACAACACTTAAAATGGAGAGGGTGGATGGACGCAATCACTGACGATAACAAAACATTTGCTTAGCGTTTGCTCACTTCTTTCGAAGTCAAATCCAAATAGTCCACTTACAGTCAAATCCAAATAGTCCACTTATCGAAACAACCGATAGGCTTGGGAGCAGAAGGTTCGTGATCATGTTAAAACAAATGCATTGCCAGCCGATACCAACAATCCTCTTAATATACCCTCATTTTGAATTCACATATATTCCGTTTTTATCATGGATTGTTACATTTGCTATCACTGTATCTTGTATTTTTATTATCCAATTATGTTTATGTTTGTTAAATAAATAAAGTTTGACAAATTTATTGGAAAAAACTGCTTTTTTGTCAAATTCACGTAGAGATTGAAAAAAAAACGTACAGCTTCATTGGATTCACCAGAAAAAAACGCTTCAATGCCGTATTTTTATTTCTGTATCCCTTTTTGGAAACAAACATAATAACACAAATCGCAATAGGTGATGGTGGACAAAAACAACAATACGATATTTATTTCTATGTATTATTTCACCTTTTTCCTGACACTTTTCAAAAGAATTTGGGGTCAATGAGTTTCATTAGTTTCAAAGAGAAGAATTATAAATCATTCAGCTCGAAGACAAAACACAGCATTAGATTTGGAATCTGCAACTTTCGTACAGGACAGTTTTACTTATGAAATGTTCAGCAATTGAAATACAAGCTGTCGGGGAGGAAGGGGTAGGAGGAGGTGATGGTGATGTAATCCTTCCCGAAGGCGTTGTCAAAAGGGTGCGAGAGGTCGATGAGGAAGGGGATGAGCTGCTTGCGGATGTTGAAGGGCTTGGCGAAGCGGGAGAAGGTCGCGTTGTCGCGCTTGCACAAGATCTCCACCACCAAGTTTTCTTAGGGTCTCCGAAGCAGGACAAAGGGGATATAGAGAGTGTGGGGTGTAAGTGAAGGGACGAGCCCTGTGGGCGAGATGTGTCTGGGGAGTTGGCGGGAGAGGTCGGGAGCCAATGAGCGTGAAGCATACGAAGTGGGGGAGGAGGGAAGGCGCTCCCGCGACGAAGACTACCGTCACCGGGCGCCTCCACCCCCACCCCGCACTCCAACGCACCGACAGAGCTCCCGGGCCTCTTTGACAGCAGAGCGGGGAAAGAGGATGATCACCATGCAAGGCATGAACAAGAAGCTGATGATGAAGAACGCCCCGAAGGCGACAGAAGGAAAGGGGGCCCTAGGCTGAAACTAGGCCACAAAAATGCTAAGGCTCAACAGGGGGCAATAGGCCTGGAGCAAAACAGAAAAAGGATAAAGGAAGGAGATAGGCTGAGGTGGGAAGGGGAGAATCAGCAGTAGTTGTGGTCGATGACGGATGGGGGGTGGAAGGCGAGGCTGCGCGTGTGAGCGGAACCCGCCAGCTCCCCACTCGACTCGTCAGCTTCTTCCTCGATGTCGCCGGGGACCGGGCTGGCAGCATTGCCGGGGACTTGGTCTGCTTCTTCCACCTCGGCCTCCAGTGGAAGGAGGTGAGAAATGGAGTGGTCGGAGGCATAGCCGGAGCTGTTGATGACATGGACATAGCGACAGACGCTGTCCTTGCCCACATACTTCTTCACCACGTGCACCAGCTTCCACTTGGGACGAGGCTTGGGGCTGGCCAGGAGGTAGGCCTTGGAGAGGGAGACGAAGGAGTCCTTGCCCAGACGCTGCTGCTCAAAGCCACGCTCCACCAACCAGTGCTTGTACTCCAGGCGCCAGAAGCTCCAGAAGGTGTCCTGGGAGTCGCTGAGAAGGCGAGCCAGGTTGCGGAGGCGGCGATAGATGCCCTGGGAGTAGGTGTAGGTCTGGAACTGGGCAAGGCCGAAGCTTGCATCTCCTCCGAGGAGGTGTGCAGGGGTGAGGGGCTGGAGATTGTTGGGAGCATCGGTAAGGGGAAGTAGGGGATGGGCATTGAGGCCGGCCTTGATGTCAGTGAGAAGAGTGAGGAGGGCGAAGTCGTCGAGGCAGCTCTTGTAGAGGGCAGGGCGTAGGCTCTTCTTGATGAGGGACACCAGTCGCTCCACCGCTCCCATCCGCCATGGCGCTTGCACCGGAGAGAAGAAGAGCTTGAGCTGGTGATTGGCGGCAAAGGCACGGAGGGCGGCGACGAGGCCAGTGAAGGCGGTGGCTCGATCCAGGTAGATGGTGCCAGAACGGAGGCCGTGCTTAGCCCAGAAACGCCGCAGCGCCTCGATGACTGCCTCCGTAGAGTAGGCTTGGAGGAGCTCCAGGTGTAGGGCACGGCTGACAGCGCAGGTGAGCAGCAGCACCCATCGCTTCTTGGGCTTGGAGTAGCTGTTGGCGTAGCTCTTGATGGGGCCTAACTGGTCGATGAGGACGTGGGTGAAGGCTGGCAGGCCACACTTGAGTCGGTTGTCGGGGAGGAGGCCAGCGGAGGGCTTGGGCAGCGTGGGGCCGTAGTACTTGCACTTGGCGCACATCTTCACCGCCTTCTTGGCCGCCGACAGCCCGCCCGTCAGCCAGCACTGTTCTCGTACTCGTCCTAGCGTTGTCCGAAGAGGAGGGTGTAGGAGGCGTTGGTGAGTCTGGAGTAGGCGAAGCCGGCGAGGCGGGAGTGGCCGGGTAGGAGGTAGGGCTGGTGATCAGTGATGCAAGTGCCCAGGCAGATGATGCCAGCGCCGTCCACGAAGAGGTTGAGGGAGCAAACGTTATTGTGTGGGCGAGTCTTCTGCTCCTGGTTGGCCTTGGTAAGGCCAGGCCAGGTCCGCGTCTGCTCCATCTTGACTAGGCGCATGAACACCGCCTCCTTCTCCTGCTCCGTCACTTGACTGGAGTACCCGTGGCTGAGGAGCATGCGAAAGAGGAAGGTGAAGCGGAGGAGGAGACGATGGAGGGAGTTGCTGGAGGCGAGGATGCCGTCGATGAACTCGTGGTCGAAGATGGGGGCAGCGACGTTGACGTTGATGGTGGCCCGAGGGGCAACGTTGCGCTTGACCCCGCCTCGCTCCTCCTCCGGCACCTCTGCCTCGTAGTTGGTACCCGCTCTCCAGGCTGGGGCGTCAAGCCATCGTCCAAGACACCTTGCCTTCGCCCAACTTCACCTTCCCCCTCTTCACCCCATTCCACATCCCTTCCTTCGGAAGTCAAACAGTCAGAGAGCACGTGGTGAATACCGAAGCAAAAGAGGGCGAGCCTGACTAGGAACACAATCGGCACCGCACTCAAAATTACTGACCTACTGTCTGGCCCAGAAATGCCACACCTCATGAAATACTTCTGGCACATCTCCCCGGACAAGCTGGTGCTGCAAAGCCTGAGCGGGAAGGGCTTGATGACGATGTTACTGATCTTCAAGAGGATGTGCTTGGATACCTGATCTTCTGCAACTTCAAAGGAGTTCCCAAACAGATGTTCTTAAACTTCCTCAAGCAATGCCGAGGTTGCCTGGCTGAAGTCCAACTCTCTTCCTGCCATGACATGGGCACTTCCTTCTCTCCTTCCGAGTTCTGGGCCACCATCGGCACCCTCTCCGGCCCCTTCCCAACCATCCGCCTCAAGGATCACTATGCTAACTCTCCTTGGATGGACCAGCTGGCCACCCTGATCCTACGACTCTCCAACCCACCCTGGATGCTTGATATCGATGGAGTCAGTCCTCTGCAGGAAGCAGTACACCAACGCATGCTCAACTGGCTTGTTTAGGACGCTACGATGGGTCTAGTGTGGGTGGAAGCAAGGCGGAAGCAGGAGGAGGCCACCAAACCCTCCAGCCCCAAGGCTGTTGTCATCGCCCCACCCGCAATCCATGGAGCTTCCGACTCCTCCCTCAGTTCTAAGGCCTCCGCCATTCAGGTGGGTACCCAGAGCCAGGGAAGCAGTCTAGCTCCTTCAGCAGTGTGGGAGGAGCAGGCAGCCAAACCACGAAGACGGAACTTCGTCATCAAAATTGACAATTGCTGTGGCGTCCACCTCCACCGCTTCAGATATGAGACCTGGCATCGCATCTTGCAACCTCATGGCATTCGTATCTGACCTGAGTTACACAAGGTGCTAGAGCAGTGTTTTGATGGTAGGAGTTGCTATTCGACACACCGCCGTCGGATGGTACTGAAGAGACCAGATGGAGCTTAACTCTCCATATAGCTGCAGCACTGACCCTCTGCAATCACAACTGTACAAAGCATCCTACAACTACTGCTTTCACAACAACTACTCCAGCCCACTGTCACTTCCCCACTCTCCACACCGCAAGATCATGTGCCCCTTGGCGCTACTTCCCCCAATGCCACCCAATCCATCTCAATCCCCTACTCCGCTGACCATCTGTGCCACCCAGCCGCCATCGTCCTCTGGCCATTTGCTCTGACCAGACTCTTGTGAGACCCAACCACCATCGCCGCCCATACACCCTTGCCACCGTTGACTAGCCATCCATGCGACCTGGCCCACCACTGCAAAATAGACTAAATGGCTCGGCTATCAACACAGCTTGGAACCCTTGATTCCGACGCTGTCTCTGCACCCCCTATGGCCATAGAACGCCACTCAGGCCAGCCGGCAGGGATAGGGTACCCAACGAGAGCCATCAGCCTGACAACAGAAGGCCAGCCTTCACTTCCCAGTCAGCGCCCACACCGAAGACAGAACACGAAGACAGAACTTCGTCATCAAAATCGACAATTGCCTCGGCGTCCGCCTCCACTGCTTCAGATATGAGACCTGGTGCCCTGTCCTGGAAACTCATGGCATTCGCATCTGACCCAAGTTCCACAAGGTGCTAGAGCAGTGTTTTGATGGTAGGAGTTGCTATTCAACACACCGCCATCGAATGGTGCTAAAAAGACCAGATGGAGCCCAACTCTCCATCTACCTGCAGCACTGGCGCCTTACTATCTCACAACTACTGATTGAACAACAACAACTCCCCACCCACTGCCACTCCCTCACTCTCCGCAACACCAGACCGACCAGGACCACGCGGCCGTCTGTGCCGCTAGCCTTATGACACCCAAGTTGGCTCACCCCCCCCCCCCCACCCCGTCGACTGTTTGTGACCACCAACCCGCCATCACCTCCTGGACATTTGCACTGACCAGACATTGGTGATTCCTGGACTACTAGCGTGGAGTTCTGAATGGCCGTGAGGATGGCCTCCACTCAGACCCACTTAACTTGGATGATGACAAAAGCGACTTCATGGACGGCGTCCGTTGCAACAGCCGTCATTCCAAGCTCACCTGCTGCAACCTGTTTCACAGCGAATTCAGCATCTGGTGAGGCGTCAGCTACAACTTCTACTGACCTCATCCGCCTTCCATTACAAGACCCTGACATGTTCAGCATCGGGCACAGCGTCTACCACGTCCACTGCCCTCCTTCACCCACCTCCAGCCACAGACAGCTGGCCTCAAGAGCGCCTTTCGAGCAACGGCGGCTGCTACTTCGTGCCTGCCTTCAGTATCGGCATGAAGTAGCGCCAGCCCAGCACCGCCAGCGTCTTCCACTTCAGCTACTTCATGACCAAGCCCAGCATCATATCATTCAGCTCCGTCACCCTCTGACACAGACTCTGTGAACCATTTCAGGCCTCAGTCATACTCACCCTTCAGTATGATGACAACCTTGAGCTACGTCTGCAGGAGCCTGGAGGGCTTGCCCACCAGCTTCCGCATGAAAACCGACCACTCGCGCTGCCACAATCGATTTGTCACCCAGCCGGATTTGCACTCTCAACTGACTTGCAAATCTCCTCCTTATCGATTCCCTTCGACCCCTGACAGAGGCAGCAACCTGAGAGCCTGTGTTGCGCTCATGCTGGTTGCACTGGCAACCACAACAGAGCCCACCTGTTCCGCCTCTCCACCACCCGGCCCATCATCATCAGAAGCGATCAAAACTACTTAGTCTGCAGCGCCATCTGATGCTGCCACCTAGTTCCTCAATCCTTTGGACCAGGTAAATGGCACCGCCAGAGGCCACCTGCTCGTCAGCAGGTCGGCCCAGCCAAAGGCTTGCAAGCCTTCAGCCCTCTGCCACTTGCGCCAGGCAACCGTGCCCCACCAGACTCGCCTGCACCACCGTCACTCCACCGAGTTACACCTAGTCAACATCATGCTTCTCACAACCCCACTATCCACAACTCTCTGGCCGCCGGGAGGGAAGAGTCTACAACACTAGCTCAGAAGGCCGCAAGCTCTACTAGTGCCCGCAGATAGTTGGACAGCATCGCCATTGGCACCAAGCACAGCAACAGCCTTTCAATTCCGCTTGGCGGACTCAAGCCAGTCACATCTGCGCCTCTCAGAGGACCGGGCTGGGCTCCTTCAAGTCGCAGAACTGCTCCAGCTAGCACAACTTCGCCAGCGCACAGATGAACTCCGACAGTCCCTGCAACCCCACCCACACCCTTTATCCCTCTGCGCCCATCACATCTAGGCCAAACAGAGGGGATTGTTCCGACTCTACGCGGCCAAGCGCGCCCGGCTAGGCATTCCAGGAAGCCCCAGAGCTCCTCTCGGCAGGGCCACAACAGCAGCGCATAGGTGGACGCTGACGGTCCCCTGCAAATCTACCTACATGTCCACCTAACCTCGTCACCACCAACCCTACCTGGCCAGCCTCATATACCTTGACATCCTCTTGGCCTCT